>VUQR01017469.1:0-16741 GCA_015108515.1 Hemichromis elongatus
GGTGCCGAAGTAAGCAGTAGAGCTGAGCAGAGGAGCAGTGGGAGGCAAAGAACCTGGCAACCCGGTGCCGAGGTTAGCTGCAGAGCTGAGCAGAGGAGCGGCAAGAGGCGCAGAACCTGGCAACCCGGAGCCGAGGTTGGCTGCGGAGCTATGCAGAGGAGCAGTGAGAGGCATAGGACCTGGCAATCACAAGCCGAGGTTAGCTGCTGAGCCGGCAGGAGGAGGGACGAGAGGCTGGGAGCCCGGCCGGGCAGAGCTGCGTGCAATTGCCGAAGCGAGCTACGGAGGGGGGATCGGAGGCCGCAGAACTGGCAACCCGCGCCGAGCGTTACGCTGGGAGGGAGGGGCGGCCGAGGCAGGCGGGGAAGCGTCAATGGTGGAGGCGCTGGCTTTGATGTCGGCCGGAGGAGGGTTAATCCTGTTCGGAGATTGAGAGCGGGCACGTTGAGAAGCGCTGAAGAGGCGAAAAAGAGCAGCCTTGTTATCCGATCGGCGAAAAAGAGACGCCTCTCTCCTTCAGAGCCCTGTGGAGTCGAGCGACGGTCCAGTCGGAGATTTTCTGCGGCAGAGAAGCGCCTAGAGACCGCGCCGGGGCGTGGGAGCGGCGGGGAGTAGCGCGCCGAGCTGAAGCCGATTTCCGGGGTGCTCTGCGGGGTTGGGAGCGCGCCTCTGAACGGTCCGGAGTGGAGCTTCGCCGCGAACTTTTGCTGGAGACGGGGCGCCCGGCGGCAACGGTTCGGAGGTAATAGTTACGCGGGGACGGGGAGTGATCGGAGCCGCTGTATTGCAGGATGGAACGGAGAGAGGAGTTGCTGGGTATGGCTACGGCGGATCTGACGGCCGAACGGCGAGAACGGCTGCTCGGAGGGGCACCTGACGGGCCGGCGGTGGCCGGGCTCGCGGCGGCGGTACCGCTAATGAGTGGTTGCAGCACCAGAGCTGGCCGAGGAGGAACAGGAGGAGAACGGGTAAGTTCTTGGTCAGACGGGCTTAGCGACAGGGTGTCCATAACGGGTTAGTAAGGAATCGAGCTCTTTAGAGTAGTGATAGCGTCTAACGACGAGTGGTGTTCGCATGACTCTGAGAACGCGAGTGAAGGTAAAGAGAGGCATTTATGGCCTGGCCGGACAGGGTGGGAAGGAGGTGTGGTCCCGCTCCTGAAATTCAGATGATATCTCCACTATAAAGCGCCTTGAGGTGAATGTTGTTGTGATTTAGAATTGTATTGAATTAAACTAAATATTAAACGCTGAGCTTATTTGATTTCACATTTATACCACTTATAAAAATCAAACTGTAACAGGGTTTACTGTA
Source organism: Hemichromis elongatus (assembly GCA_015108515.1). NCBI lineage: Eukaryota > Metazoa > Chordata > Actinopteri > Cichliformes > Cichlidae > Hemichromis > Hemichromis elongatus. The sequence continues at coordinate 1,315 of VUQR01017469.1, forward strand.
TTCGATGAGGTTCCCTCCAGTGTTCTGTTCACCACATACTTTACTGTGTAATAAAGAGCAATGACGCTGTGCTTTAGGTGGCTAACTTTGAGGTTATTACAGTAAGACACTGTGAAATCTTCTGTGGCAGTTGGTAATAGTAAGCTAAGCTCTGTCTCTCTCTCTTCTCTTCTTACTTATTTAAGTCACAGTAAATGACTCGAGGATTTCTGGGCTGGTGGATACAGAAGCTCTGTGATGTGACTAACCGGATTAACAAATAGGAAGGACTATGGGAAGAAAATGCAGCATGGACTTATCATCTTTCTGCTGCTATGGCAACACATTAAATGTATGGAAAGTACAGCAATGCACTGACACAACACACAGCAAAGTAAGGATAAAATAAACTTCGTTCTCTAACTGGAATTTTCCACTAAATCATAGTTTTGATTGGTAAAGCAGGTTATCTGCCTCGTATAACTACTGTATAAATATCATAGAGAACAAGAGAATCTGCCTATTTAAAGAAAAATCCTCCAACAGTGTTTACGTCTGATGCAGGCTTCCTTTTGACTGCTTTGTGATCCCTCCTGCCAGAGTTAGGGCTTGCTTCGGTGTGCCTATCTTTGTCTACGACATCTAAGAGAACAATTGCTGATCAAAAGAATCAGATACTGAACTGTGATCACTTGTTTCTTGAAGCATCAAGAGGTTCTTAGGTCAAATCAATCTTTGCCATATTAATAACAATTTCAATCTACAGTTATTTTCCTTTGTCCCCGTCAAACACCTCAGTTTATCTGATTTGTTGTGGAAATTACATTTTATATGCTTCAGACACACTACAACTTAATTATGCATTATAACAGAGCCTGACAGTAAGTGTAATGTATTCATCTCTTTTTGAATGGTGATACTAAAAGGCCACACTAGGCCACGCCTCCCATCACAGAGGTTAAGGTGGGAAACTTGTTCCATGTAATTTTGGCCTCCTGCACTGAACGTGTGCGTCCTGATCTCGTCTGTCGTTTGGACAACATGGGGGCAGAAGTAGAAATCTGTCTGTCTTTATACCCACACAATTACTGCAGACCTGATCACGTTTTTCTGTTACATGACTAAACGAAAAAAATCCATATTTTGATGTTAAAGCTGTCATTTGGATTTTGACCCATCGTGGTCTGACCTGCAGGTGAACGTTGACACTGACATTAGCTGAATCCCTTAAAGAGAGAGCACATTTTAGTCACGATTTAACCATGATAACGACGTTAGCTGAGCTTTATTCTTTTTATAGTTGAAAATAAACAAGAAATTTATTGGAAATGTCAGAGTTCTGTTTATTGTCTTTTGAGCTTCTGCTCGATTCCTGTCCTAGAGAGTTTCCAACACACACACACACAGAAATGCTTGTGGTACAGAGGAGGACGAATCAGGTGAGCGATTATTGAATATACAGCTTTGAATGGTAAAGCCATTGGAGCTGGAGGAGAGGGTTGTGTGTACCGGGGACAAGTTGCTGTCAGGTAGGAGGGGCCTCTGTGAGCAGATTAAGTGGCGTGTAGTGTGGCACTGCTTTGAAGTCTGTAAAGTGATGCTGCAGACAACCATGAGACGGCTCTTTCATAGCTCTGTGCAAATATGAAGTGCGTGTGCAGTTATGTCCCACATACATGCATGGTACTAGGCACATTGCACAAGTCATCTGATACTCTCTCATATTTTGCTCATATGTGATATTGTCATATGTTTTGTGGATGAGTGTCAACTCAGTGTTATTTTCAACATCAGTTTTCAAATATGAAGAGAGTTCCTTTCATTTTTGCAAGATGGCCATCAGGTCTGTGCTCCAGCAGCAAACATGCCCTTTGCTTACATTTGCAGACATTTACCTTATTTACTGAAAAACAAAAAAAGCCTTTTGCTTCATAAAACACATTATTAATTATACAAATGATATATGCAGATTGAGTTACAGTGATAACTTTTATATTAAACAAATTAGATACACCTGCTTAGTTGTTTGCTGAAGGAACAAAAGCAGCTGATGTAAATCTACACAATTATGCACAATCACAGTTGTGCACCCTGAAGCTTGAAACTGTGTAGATGAAACATGGAAGGAACAAGAAACATGGAGCATCTGCAGGATGCATGCATCATGCATCATCTTACTGTAACTGCTGATAAGTTATGTTTGGCCGACACTCGATGTCCTTTATGTGCTTTATAAATAAAGTTAAAGTTAAAGGCTATATTAGCCTTGACCTGTTTACAGTTTCAAAAGTCTTCATTACAACAAGCACTTCTCATTGAACCTTGCTCCTCATTGTCTTAAATACTAAATACACAAATACATTTTTATCTGTAATTTTGCCACAACCTAGTACTTTAAACACCTTTCTGTTAGATGGTGTTTGTTTGTCACAAGGTCTTTGGTGCCAGAGCCTGGGTGTACCACTGAACTCCTGGAGACAGAGAGACTTTCAGTATTGTTTGAGGACAAACATTGGTGGAAACTTAGAAACGATTGCGGGGGTTTTGCCTCTTTTGACCACCTGTCTGTGAAACACCTGTGGTACAGCGCTCTGTAATCTGTTTGTGTTCTAATGTTTTATTCTGTGTATTTTATTTTTTAACATATAGAGAAAGATTCCTGTCAGCCCCCTGCTGGGCTGTCATCATCCATCTGTCCTGTTCTAAAAAGCCCAAAAGCCCAGCATATATCACAGTAAATGGAAGTGCCTGCAAATGGAAATATAAACAGAATCTTCCATTTTACTATTAACTGAAACATCCGTTAATGGTACAGAAAACATACATCAGTGATAGTTCTTTGTTTATTAGACTCTCTTTGTGTCATCACCCCCTTTGTTTAAGTCTCTCTTGTCGGTTTGTTGTTAAGTGTGCGTGTCTGATGTTGTCAAGCTCGTGTCATGTTCATTGTGTATCGTTTCACTTCCCCTGTGGTGTCATTATGTTCATTCTAATCAGCTGATTTCCCCCCATCACCTCCGGTGTGCTTTGAGTTTGTGTGTTTCATTCGTTCCTCGTCCGATCCTGTAACGTCATCCCATGTTTCCAGGTTTTTAAGGTTTTTCATGTTTAGGATGTTTCATGTTTTCTTTCTAGTTTTCTCCAGTTTAGGTTGTTGTTTACCTTTGAATTGATTTCGCCCTTCGCTGAAGGAATTTTACAGCATTATAGCCACAGACAGGAATGAGTTAATGTGTCGTTCGGTGGTGCATTATGGGTAACCTCTCACTGAATGTGCTCCTATGACTGACGAGACCATCATGGGGTGTGTGGGAGGTCTTGTACAGCATTGTCCTTATCTTGGACAGATGTTACTGGTCTTGCTGATCACTTTGAGTGCGTTGGCTTTCACGGCCCTCAACCTGCTGCTGCCCGGCATGCAGCGGCAGAGAGGATGGCACTGGCCACAACACACTTGTATGAACTCCTGAAAATTGTCTGGCAGATGTTAGAAGACCTCGGCCTCAGAAAATAGAGACAACTCTGGCCCTTCCTGTAGAGTGCAGCAGTGTTTGTCCGCAGCCCTTCCTTTGACTGGATCTAGGTATTTCTGTACACTGTATGAACACCGAGGGGGACTGGAGCGGGCCCTACTCGTGCAAACATCAGAGTTAGAATCGTACCAGTGAATCGCCTTTCAGTGTGAGCTGTCTGCATTAGACAGTTGTTGTTCTGCTGGACTGAGATAGTTTAGAGCTCTTCCCTCTGGGTTTGTATTCATGAGCAGTGATGAATCACTTGGCCTGCAGACCCTGTGGTCACATGGCTAAATAGAACTGAACCAATAATCACGAGTGCCTGAAACATAACATTTTAATGAGGTCATCCAGAACTGCCAGCTATGTGTTTCTTCGAAGTTTCAGCCTTGTTAATTTTGCTTAATTATGTTTCCAATTGGTCACAAGAAAGGAGGAGTCCATAGCAATATCAGATGGTGCTCAAGCCTGAAACCTGCATGTTACACTGTGTGCTTGTAATGTTTGTCCTGTCAGTCATCAACCCTTTTCATTATGTTTAAATATGCAGATTTCTATGCCATGTTATCATCATATTTTCCTGTTGCTTAGCATAATTCATTTAACTCAGCAACAGTGCATGCAGGATATTTTCTTCGTCTTCCATCATTTGATCTTTGCCTCTTGCCCTCACTTGCTTTATCTTCTTGATTTCCAGTCCTGCAGATTACCATTCGACGCTTCCCAGCTGCATTTTTCTTTGACGTCACCTTGCAGTCTCCCATCTCTTTCACATTCCACTTTCTCTATAGGATATTTTAAGAAGCGGGAGTGTTCCTCGCTCTTCTTCAAATATGTATTCACCACTGTCATATCCATCCTTTTCACATCTGTCATTTTGCATTTCTTACCATAACACCATCTCCACCCTATACATCCTTATATTCTCTATTCCCTTTAGTCCATTGAAGTCTGCACCAATCTCTGCTCCGTCCTCTCTGGAGACACTCTCTACAACTTCATCCAACTTACTCTAGACTTCCTCTTTCCCTTCTAATCGACACACACAACGATCAACATTATCCGTATTTCCATCTTCAAACTCATAATCCTGTCTGACACTCTCTTCACCTCTCAGACACTATTAGCATACTCTGTTTTTTTTTACTACATCATGATAGAACAGCTTGAATCCACCTCATGTGATCTTGGCTGTTTTACCTTCCACCTGTTCTCCTGCTGACAAAATATATCTGCCTTCATTCTCTCCTCCTTATCAGCTCGCTCCCTGCAGTTTATCCCTACCCGCTACCTTCAAAGATCATTTTAATATTACTTAAAAGCAGCGAGTCCAGCCAAGCCTGACATTGGCCCAGATGGGAAAACGTTTCAACAGGTGAATTTAATTCAACGAGAAGGCTCACCTGGCACAGCATGAAGAATACAAGTCCAGGCAACAAAGGAAATGTCATTTACATGCTGTACCCTAGAAACAGAGAGACAGATACCTCACACCAATGCTGTTTACAAATCTGTCTACTAGCTACACAGATAAACACAGCTTCATATACGTACTGATTTCCACCAAAACTGGGAAGCATATATGTGATTAAAAGTCCAAACACAGCATCCTGTGGATGACTTCAGTTTGCGTGTAAGCCAACTGCTGAGGGAGCCAATCTAGAAGACTGTTTGTTTATGTAGGAGTGGTAATAAAGTGGAGGGGTGGAGGTTACACCTCCTCAGCTTACAAGTCCAAAAGCAGTGGGCTGAATTTTTTAAATAGCAGTAAACCAATGCTTCTGAATGAGTAAAGTCCTTGTCATGTTTTTGCAGGGCTTCCACCACGTAATTACTAACTGCAGCTACGACACCAGTGTGATAGGACTGAGTGGTAGTGGCTGCCTGGTGAACAGTTAGGTTCAGCCACAACCTTTAGCTGCCGTCTTAGATGACACACTGTCACTCATTGGCAGCTTTCTACAGTTTGTTATTCTTTTTGAAGTAACAAAATCCCTGAGCTACAGTATGAGAACACATCCCAGCATTGATGGGGGTGGAAGAAAGGATATTGTGCACTCTCTGCTGCTGCTTTGATGTTCAGCAGTAATAGAAAAGGCTTTTTGGTTCTTGGCTGCACAAGTTCCGCTGCAAGTCACTGCAGCTTTGTTTGACTGACAGAAACAAATGAGTAACATGTTCATCGGCGAGTCTTTGAAGCGCTGTCAGTGTCACCCCACTGTTTCCTTAAATCTATGTAATAGCAGTGAGAGAAAGTGTCAGCCCGGCCTGAGCTCAATTTCACACACTTCATGAAAATCAAGACTACGTTGTCATTCGTACTTAATCCATACAAGGCCTCAGGCAGTGTGGGTGGACTTGGTTGTTGACATCTGTGGAGATGAACAGCAAACTATTAAACTTTGCCTGCTGACCAAACAGCCTAGAAGTGTGAGGTTACTCAGCTGTTACGAGCAGTAGCTGGTCTGCCCAGAGACGGGCTGCTCATAGATGTGTCTGAGTGGCTGAAAGACTCGGGCCAATCGATGTTTTAATTCATTGAATTTGTTTAACTTGAAGCTGTTTATTGTTCGTGATGATTTTAAAAAGGTGCAAAGACACCCATCTGTCGAATTCACACACATACTGTTGGTACTTTTAGCCATGGATAGAAGTCAGCGTGGTCACCCTGACAGGTCTGCAGCCCCATATGCAACAAACCGTGATGCACTGAGTCGAGCTACTGTCTGTCTGTCTGTTGAATGGGACGACACTCACACCTGACTGATGCAGTAAAGTAAGTAAGTAACGATATTAAACATCTTAGACTGGAAAGGTATGACCTTCCTGTCATAATTATGAGCTACGTGTTTCTTTGACTTTACCAAGATCATGGTGATGCTATGCGTGTTAGTCAAACCTACAGTAGGAAATGTCAGTAATTCACTCAAGCATTTTATAGATTTGCATACAGCCACTATTTCTCTTATTCAGACCAATGTGATTGCTGTTGGTTTTGGCTGAAACTAAATTAAAAAGTCTAATATCATCCGGGGTCAGTAATCTCCTCCTAAATATCTTTAGAGTTGAGTCTGCAGTGTGATGTGATGCCAAAGACATGGAAAAACAGAGGATCTGCTACTGACGGTGCAACAAGTGCAACACAGAGCTACAACTATAATGTAAATGAACGTTTGTTACATTTAAGCCCTCTGCTAAATGTGTTCACGCAGTGCTGATTAAGGCTGTAATTGCAACTTAAGCCTCTTTTGTATTTCACAGTGGAGCAGAGCTCTAAAGCTAATGTCTGTGGTAACGCTGACATTCTGGCCCACCATTACTGCCGTCCTCGTTAGTGTACATCAACCAGCAACGAGTGGAATGTCGAAGCTAAACATGAAAACAACCACAAAAGGACTAGGGTTTGTACCATTGCAGGGTAAACATGCACTTCAAAGTAACAGAGTTAAAGTTATTAAATATTACAGAATAACATTTAAAATAACACCAAGAACAGTTTGATGTTTTTTGTGAGTGGTGTCCCATGTGTCCTGTGTCCTGGTCCACACCACAGCGGTCTAGTGTCCCATGCCCCGTGGTTCTCACAAGACACCTTTACATAATATAAGCCCAGAGCTTTTATTGGTGATTGTGTAAGGCTTCAAAAAGCCCGATCCTGAACCTAACTGAGAACACGTAATCCCTTCCCCTGACACCAGTGTGCTGTGACTGTAAAGCAACAACTGTGTCAACATATTTGGAGAAGCTTAAGCATTAAACTTTCCAGTCAACAGTTATTCTACAATGTGTGCTGTGGAGCACTAGGCTTCCACTGTGGTATCTAAGCGTGAGCTACAGAGACAGCAGCCCCTTTCAGTCTGCTCTTCATTGACTGAATAAAAAGAACTAAATCAGATTTTTTTTTTAAATCACAAAATGTGTGAAACTTTGTAATAAATACTTTCTGAAAAATTAGAGACAATGACAACAATGGTTGTTACTAACATGAATGTTTGATCTATCTTTCTGTATGATGTTGTCATTCATACAAATATTACGCTAAAGCATAATTTTGCTTAAAATGTCACATATATGGCACGATACATAAGCTGTATATCTTCTAACCCTATTTTGCCAAACGTCAGTGTCACGTTCACAGGCCTAACGCAACACTGTGTCCAGTGTTCGTAGCTGTCTAGCCTCCATCAGGGTGACGTCCCAGACTGTTTCCTCTTCCAGAGCTCTGGGATCTGTTGTGGTTTTCATGGTTTTGCACACTGGACTGAATCAGTGTGTGAAAATGAAATTTCTACATGTACAGGCTGTAATTTCTTTTAAAATATTTCATTTACAGTGCAAGTCTAAGAACCTGACACACGCTAAATATCTACAGTGTCAACCTTGAATTTATCCTAGAAAGATTGGAAGGTCAGGACAGGAGGAAGCAGACAGCAAAGCGCTTGTTTGTGGTTTCACAGCAGCGCTGAGCTTTTCTGTCACCTGAGGTCAGTGGCCTGGTGACTGAGTCTCTACAGCAGATTTAAAATAAGTCACCACACTGCTGTTGAAGACAGTTTCTAGTATTTCAGTTCAATTTAACTTTATTTATATAGTTCCAAATCACAACAACAATCACTTTAACAAGCTTTATGTCTAAAAACAAAGACCCTACATTAATATACAGAAACCCCCCAAAAAAACCCAAAATCAGATGACCCCTCTATGAGCAGATTTCACTCTTTTCAATCATTAATTATCAGATTGTTGTCAAAGTGGGATTCTTTGTTCCGAAACAAAGTGGTGGACAGATGAATGGAGCGCAGTATGATGGACCTCCTGCTCTGACTCATCTACAGCATCATCGTCCCGCGAAGTTAAACTTCAGTGTTCAGAAAAGAGTTTGTCTCTCAGTCAACACCAAAGCAGCAGTGGGAAACTCGTCTACCGAGGACAATCGCTTTAATGAATTAAAAGAAAAATAATAGTTCATTAATTGAATTAAGATTTAATTGTAATGAAAGCTTTCTGCCTTTTTATTGCCTTTTCCTTTGAACATTATAAATGGCTGGCACTGTAATTTGAAGTGAGGAAAGTCAGTGAAGTAATTATTAAGACAGAGGAACAGTGAATCACTCCCCAGCTAACTATGAGAGAGAAAACAAATGTGTTCAAGCCAAACCATCTCTGCATAACATGAACGGATGTGCAGTGACCGAAGGAAATAAATGCAGCAGACTTACGGAGGGCGTGCCATTCGTCCTGCCGTATCGTCTTGGTGATGTTGTAGGAGAGGTTTTTGGGTATCGTAGCTGAGGAATAGTGATACTTGATGTAGGAGCACCTAGCAATGGAACCTGCAAAGGAACAAAAAGTTTTTTATTATGTTGTTAGAAACATAATGTTGACTAACATGTCTTTACACACACATTCATTCTAATGACACACAGACTGAACGGAGGCTTCGGCAAAGATGTGACTGAGCTGGCGAGTGGCCCTTGAAAACCATTTGCTTTGATAAGAGCTTATCCTGTCAGTGGTCAAGAAACTCAACATGCATCTCTACAAACTACAGCGGTAACACAATGCCTGTGTGAAACATTAAAAACTAATCAGTCAGGAGACACTCAGTGTGCAATCATAACAGCACAGTGACACACCTCCTGTCATAAAAACAAGAAGGCACAAATATTTAAGAAATCTGTCAAGAACTAAAAATTATATTATTACTTATTAGGCAAACACCAAACTAAATTCACAGTATTAAATATAATCCATCCATCCATCTGGTTCCGATTATCCGGGGCCGAGTCACGGGGGCAGCAGCCCCAGCAGAGAAGCCCAGACCTCCCTCTCCCCAGCCGCCTCCTCCAGCTTGTCCAGGGGAACACCAAGGCGTTCCCAGGCCAGCCCAGTTATAATCCCTCCAGCGTGTCCTGGGTCTGCCCTGGGGCCTCCTCCTGGTGGGACACTTCACCCAGGAGGCGCCCATGAAGCATCCTTGTCAGATGCCCGAACCACCTCCACCGGATTCTTTCGATGTGGAGGAGCAGCAGCTCTGCTCTGAGCCCTTCATGGATGGCTGAACTTCTCACCCTATTTCTAGGGGGGAGGCCTTCCACCCTTCGGAGGAAGGACATTTCCGTTGCTTGTATGCGTGATCTCGTTCTCTCGGTCACTACCCACAGCTCGTGACGTAGATCGGCCGGTAAATCGAGAGCTTCGATTTGCACTCAGCTCTCTCTTCACCACGATGGACCGGAGCAGCGTCTGCATCACTGCATCAGCACCAATCTGTTATATAGTAAATATGAATGATTATATTTTCAACTCTCAGACAAGATTCAAAGTCTGGTCTCTATCCAAAAAGTGTTTGGATTCAATTGAATTTCACTGCAGCTCTAAAAGCACTTTAAGTTGCACTATTTTCTCGATCCTTAAAAAGTCTCTTAAATTCAACCACAGTAACGGGTTCTGACAGTTTTAACAGCTGTAGATGTTTCCTTCTAAAAGCAGCAGTATACTCAAAACCTCTAAGTTCTATTTTCCTTTTTATTTAAATACATTTTTCAAGATGGCCTGTGGGTGGTTTGGTTTCAGCAACACAAAATAATCTGGTAAAGGTGATGCTTTTGTTAAACCAACATAATAACTTATATCTGGTTAAGCAGGTTAGTCTAGTTATGTTTGAACTGGGGGAAGGGAATGAGTTTATATGAACCATTGGACATCCTTCCGCTCTCCGCTTGGCCTGAAGCTGCCTGTTCTTTCCACATTTGATTTCCTGAGAAGTGCTAACCTCTCTGGTGCTCGTCTCTGTGGACACAAATGCTTGAGCAAGCCAAATTCCAACCCTTTGGCATATTTTTGTGCTGGCAAACACATTACATTACATCCTTTCACTGAGATATCCTCCTTCCAGCAGATAGACTCGGGCATATTGCTCCCACAAACCCAAATGGATTTCTATCTCAGTCATTTTAGTTAAATTGCCCTTCAGCCTTGTGCAAACATCTCTGAGCCAGACACCATTTCCTCTCCATTAATGACGGTGACTGGAAGTGATGCTGAACGAGTGGGGCTGCGTGCATTTCTATACACATCTACTCATGTGAGTGCTTTTCTGTTTTTTTGTCTGCATGTCTAATGCTTATCTGGGGTTCAAAGGCCTTGGAACGAAGGTACACGAAGACGCGTGTGAACCAAAGGTCACACATTAAAGGTTCGTTGTAATGTTATTGTTACTCTGCTTACTTGAAGTTTGACAGCGTTTTAGTGGTAAAGGTGATGCTTGGACGTGAATTATGCTGCGGTTTGGGGAAGGCCTCGAGGGGACTGGCGACGGCCCCCGGGCCTGGCAGATCCCCGTGCACTAAAGAGAAGTGAAGAAGTTAAAGAACTGAAAACAAGGAGGGAGGGTGGGGCATGTAAACGAGAACGAACAGCTTGTGGAACTGGGGGAACCTTTGTAGATGACAACCGGAGGGAGCTTGTTCGGAGGTGTGGTCCCGCTCCTGAAACTCCGATACGTAATCGCCAATAGAATAGAAGAATAATCCTTTAATTGTCCCACAAGGGGAAATTTGGGTGCAACAGCAGCAAGAACGACACATGTACAAACAAACAGTACACAAGACACAGAACAGAGACATACACAAGGACAGTCTGTATCTGTGAAATTGTTGCTCAAAGAACTGCCAAGTGGGAATAAGAATCAGCTTCTTTAAATCTGAGGCTGTGGTCCTCAGCCCGAAAAGAGTGGAGTGTCCACTGTGGGTCAGGGATGAGTTCCTGCCCCAAGTGGAGGAGTTCAAGTATCTCTAACACGTTCTCATCCCAAAACGTAACATACGACGCTGTGTGATAAATGGTCGATATGTTACACTCAACCCATCTGTGTCTGTTACACGTTCAGAAGCATGAGAAACGTTCGGAATGAATCTACACGTGTACATTTTACTTTCTCATCAGCAATCGCTTTGGAAAACACTGTGTGATACAGTGAAGGGTGTGGTTAGGTCATATGATAGGGACGCGGAGGTTACCTTCCCCCTCCAATGGGACGCCTCAGGACGTGATAAATGGTCGGTATATTACACGTTGGGAATGTGAACGGTCTCCGGGGTCTCGCTGAGACGGGAGCGGGAGATCGACAGGCTGCTGCGGCTGCAGTGATGCGGAGAGAGAGCTCAGTATTCCTGCTTATAACCAATCACGGCTATTCTTCGGGTTTGTTTTAAAAGGGTATTAATATGTTATTAAATAGAAGCACGATTTTGTCTTATCTAGGTAGCGTCAGGGATTTCAGTACTATGAAGGTGGATCACGTTTTGCTGGGCTATGTTGTCTTCATAACTTATGCTGCAAACCTAATCTGCTGCAGAGCAGCTTATATTCCAGATTAGACTGACATGTATGAGCTCTCTGCCTGCTGACAAATCCAAAATATTGTGTCAAAATTCTTGGAAGATGTGGGGTGGCTCTGGCTCTAGAGGTAGAACGGGTCATGTACTAATCTGAAGGTTGGTGGTTTGATTCCTCGCTGCTCCAGTCTGCATACCAAATATCCTCGGGCAGGTTACTGAGCCCAAGTGGCCCTCTGATTCATCCATGGGAGTGTGAATGTGTGTGTCTTTGTGTTTCCCAGGTGAGCATCAGTGGATAGTTTGTAGTGTTACTGGGTTTTCTTCTCTTTCTGGCTGTAAACAATTTTATTGTTTCAAAAAAATCTGTGCTTGGTGATCTAATTAACCCTGAATGTAGCTTAAGTCTAAATCTGTGCTTATATTTATTCCTGTCAGCCTCAGTCACCTCTGAAAGTCAGGCAAAATAATAAAAAGATTAATTTAGTGAAATATTGGATTGTCCTGTCAGAATATTATGAAGGACACAAACTATGCTGTCAAAGATCTTCACTCATCCTTCACATCATTGCAGGTGTTCCGGTCACTTCCATTGCCAGAGGTGTATAACATGAAGCATCGAGGCATTCAGGCTGCTTCTACTAACATTTGTAAAAGAACGGGTTGCTCATTTCGTCACCACTGATATTTCCACAGTTGACTGTTGGTGGTATAATAACAAAGTGTAAGCAACTGGAAGTGACAGCAGCTCAGCCACTAAGCGATCGGCCACATGAGATCACAGAGCAGGGTCGACAGACGCTGCGGCGCATGGTGTCTATCATATAACCTACGATACGGCTAAAAGACTGACTGCCCCCCAGGCTCGGTGGGCTTTGTTTTTGCTCCTTTTAACGTTTCCATTTCTTATCGCCCAGAATCATGAAAAGTCAAACCAGATGCTCTTTCTCACCAGTATTCTCCTAACTTTGATTCAACTCTCCATGTGTCCTAATTGTCCTAATCTTGTGTCCTAATCTTGTGTCCTAATCTTGAAAAAAAAAAAAAAAAAAGAGAATCTTGAATCTTGAATCTAATTCTCACCATCTGGTGAGAAAGTCATGTCAGTCGCAGCTTTATAGATATATATTTTAAAGGTGCTATTGTGTCATCTTCATGACTTATTTTACCCGCTGTTCATGCTATCACATTCTGTCATTCAAGTGCTGTAATCAGTATTAATCACTCAAATTGTCATTATTATCACCTCACAATATAGTGACTGAATGAAGTTTGAGTCGTGAATGGGTAAGTGCAGTTATAGTGACACTGCTATGGGACTTGGCATTAAGAGCTGGGGCCAGCTGGGAGTGGAAAGGTGAATTTGTCAGGTTTTGGCCCCGTTTTCAACACGAGGCCGGTTCTGTCACTGGGACAGTTTTGATTGGATTCATCCTCTCTTTATATGTTTAGCTTTTTGCTCTCCATCATATTGTCCCTGCCTTGATTCAAAGTCCCATTTCCAATCAGTTGAAAGTGTGAAATTTGCATCAAATTTGCATAATGATGACAGCCTTCTTCAAGAACTGCTGCAGACTGTGCTCCCTGTCTGCCTCTTCGCTCCTTCTGTCTTTCCTGTTTCATGATTTTTTTGTCTCTGCTAAGCTCTCTCCCTCTCCTCTCTATCCTGTTTGTACCTTTTTGACCAGTAAAGTGAGAGTACGGGGTGGCCAGCCTCCAGTCTAAGCTTGTTGCTATTATTAAACCTGTGGTGTCAACGTCCACCACTCCAAATCCAGGAAGCGACCTGCAGATAGAGACACACAGTTACTATCTGAGTGTGCTCATGTTCCTCCTGTCAACATGTGCACGTGTGCATCTGTGTGCCCTCTGTGGTCTGGAACCATCAGTTTATTATTACAAATGATATTTTTGATTTTCAACAACTTGCCTCTGTAATAAAGTAAAACTGCCACACAAACCACACTGTCTTAAATGTCATGTAATGTTATTAGTGTTGCTCAAGATCAAACATTAATGATAGTAAAGGACTAGGATGCTCCTTGAACCTGATCAAATACACACATACACAGACTGGTTTTTATGTAGCACGTTTTGCTTCACACAACTTGCCTCAGCTTGAGCTACAGCTACATCTGCAGGGCTTCCTGACCTGTTACGGTCATAATTCATGTTAACTGTATGGGTGAGAGTATATACAAGGACCAGATTATGTTTTTATGTACTGATAAATAGGTAGTTTGTTTTATCAGACCACACGGAGAAGAACAAGAACATGTAAAACCAGGCTGTATTTGGCATTTCAATGATTAGTGATAGTATGCTGGTTATCTCAAGACTAGTGAAAGTCCTGAGATTACCATCATACTAAAGGGAGACCCACCTGTTTCAAAATCATATGCTCTGTCACAAAGACATTTCTCTTTGTAACAGGAATGCACTGGTGGACAGAAGTACTGTGTCACCATATGTGCTTACTCTTCTATAATGCATCAGTTTCTTTCTTTGGGTCTGTGTTGCACAGCAGGCCATCCTAGTGGGACAGCCTGTAGCCCACAGGGCCCTGCAGCAGACACATGAGCTCAGTGAGGGGAGGCTTACAGGAACATCAGCATTCTTCTTGGATCATCACTGACTATCGCACAATAAAAAGAAATAGTGTCTTCTTACAAATTTGAGATGTCCATGATAATGTGATTTGTAAGAACAACTGTATGTAGAGCTTTTAAAGCCAGAGCCAGTTAGAAACTCCAGGTGTGAAATCACACGTTGTAGGTTAGTAAATGTGACTGGTGGGAGGCCGAGAGGAGTTTAGTCCAGTTTGGGTTTGGATGTCTAACTGGTCTAACTGGTCTTTACAAAGTTAATCTATCAGTACTGAGCTTTTCAAAAGGTACCGAGGCAAGAGGCTGCCTAGCATCAGCGTGATGATCTGAGCAGATCATCATTTCTTGCCTTTGCTGTGATCCCAGCTGCAGTTTACAAGGAGAGCTTCTAAAATGTCAGCGCGAACCGCAGAAGGCTGCAGGCTGCAGGCTGTCTACTAAACCACAAATTCACCTCAGCAGGACAGCAACCTCTAAATGTCTCTGCACTGCCTCGCTAATGCTGCAATCAAGCTTTAAAGGAACTCTTAATTCCCACTGCTGCCTTTTGCTTGCTGACTGGAGTTTGTCTGTTAGTTGGAGTTTGTTGGGCTTTTACTTTTGCTTTACAACATCTTTGCTCTCAGGCATTCCTGATTACAGAAGAAATGAAATATTCAGCAGACGCTGAACACATAAACAACACAAAAGAATAAAATCAAACAAAGACCCATTTAAATCTATTGTAAAAAATATTTTTTCAAAGCCTAGCATAATAAACTCAGTGAAGAGTTCCTTCCATTTCAAAGGTACAAAGTGCTTCAAACCAGCTGCAACAAGGTTAGTGCACTCAATTTTATTCTCTATTTATGTGCTGCCTCTAGGTCTAATTTTTAGAAAGCATAACATTTGTTTTCATTCATATGCTGATGACACTCAGATCTATCTTCAACTGAAGGGAAACAGCCCGGCCTCACTAGAACCCTTCCTTCAGTGTCTCGGTGAAGTT
>VUQR01017471.1:0-14575 GCA_015108515.1 Hemichromis elongatus
TTTACTGTTTTAGCTGTTTTTGGTTTAAACAGCTTTAACCTGAGATTCTGGCCTTTCTGGTAAAATACATTTATATTTAAAAGTCCATTCAGGATTTAATGATTAATATCGCTTTATTTAAACTATTCACCTCCAGTGATGGGAGTAATGGCGTTACTTTTTTCAGTAACACGTAATCTAACTAATTACTATTTCTATCATTACAACGCTGTTACCGTTACTAACAAGTAAACGCGATGCGGTCGCGTTACAATTTTCCAACAAACAGACGGTTGAAGCTGTCTCCATCTTACTGCACCTTGTATCAGTAGCACTGAAGTAACGTCTATGTCAGTAATCTGGACGCTACAGCTTTAAGCAGCTGCGCGCTCCCGCGGACGGCGATCACTTTGTAGCACAACACCTGAAGCTAAGAGGGCAAAACCATCACATGAGTGCTGCTGTTTGACTGAGGAAGGATAAAGTAGTCGTGGTAAGACGATCACATGACCACTTCAAGATGACAAAGCAACAAGGTGATATCAAACACTTTAAGCCATAAAATCGTTGGAACGGGAGATGCACCCAGAGAGGGTGTCTCGTGGATCTGGAAGTGTCTGACAGTTACACACACTCTTACAGCTTCTTCTCCCCCCTCCAGAGCCATAAAGCCTAAACCCTCACATTCTTTCTACCTAACTCTAACCTGACCATGGCTTCCTGTTTATCTCCTCCTGATGAGACGGGGCAGAAAACCTTTACACGTTGTGGTTCTCTTTGTAATCAGAAAAGGAAGGCCATGATTCTGTGCAACCAGTATTTCTTTATAAATCAGCAGTATAATGTAATACAAATCTGTGTTATAGTTTCCCAATTTATAAATCAGAAGTACACAGTAACCTAAAACAATATAATGATTCAACGACATGTATGGCGTCTTTGCACGAGTAGACTGGATGGCTTATTACAGACATGTGGTGATAATTTCATGTTGACAGCACCTTTAGAAATCAAATCAGGAAATCTTTGTAACCATTGTAGCTTTTTTCTAAAAATAACTTAAAAACTAACATCAATGCCTTGTTAAACCTCAGCTGGATTACTGTGACTTGCTGTATCTTAACCTGCCGACACAATCTAAACTGAAAGTCATCAGGTGCCTGTATTTGCTTTGTGGCCGTGTGGCATGTGTTGGTTCTGATTCAGCCAGGAAAGTTCAGGGCTGAAGGTGGCTGAAATGTGAGGAAGAAAAAGGTCTGCAGTCAGAAAAAAGTTAAAGCTTCAGCTCATTTTACTGAAAAACATGTGACAGGAGTTGGTGAACCAGGTGCACCTGTAGCATTAAGCTACTATTGTACATACAAGACAACACTCACAGATCAGTCTTTGATTATACAATGCTTCTAATCAGTATGTTCATCCATATATAATGTATAACCAAATGTAAAATTAAAAGTGTTTACAGTTTAAAACAAATACAAACAAACCCACACTTGTTTTGGTAGTTGAGGACGAGCCAGATTAGGGCTGTCTTCCTGTGTAAATCTGATTTCATCCATATGGTCTCAAAGGATGGTTCGAGCCAACCTTCTTCATGTGCCACATTAGGAAGGTTAGGGTCTCAGATCACTCGATATTTTAACCAATATGACCAAAAAAATGCAAGTTTTTGGTGTAAAAATAGTCAAATGTGTAAAACAAAGCGTGTCCCTCGATCTTTGCTGTGGACCCATCGGAGTGGAGACTCTTAGAGGATGATAAGGGATCTAACAGAACCGGCCAGTCAGTGTTCCACACAGACTGGAGAACACGTCTTCCTCACAGGAGTGTTACCAAACTGTCCATTTGAAAAATAAAATCCCTCTGCTTGAAGAATAAATGTCTCAGAGGAAAATGAGTTTGGAGAAGTTCATTCATAAAAACCCTGTTTACCTGTTACACCTGGGAGTGACGAGCTGTGCTGCTTCCTCTACAGAGTTCTTAAATCTTAAATCCAATCACAATCAATTCTCTTGAAAGTGTTGCTCTTGACAAAATCCTCTGTGTGCTGGTCTAATGCTGGCTTCAGATAACATACAGTAATATGAAGAGGAAGCTAATGTGACCTGAAACACTAGATTCTTCCTAGTGGCAGCACAGGGGGGTTATTCTGTTTGTCATAGACAGATAAAAACCTGGACATGGCATCTGTGTCAAAAAAAAACTAAGCTAAAGCAGAAGTGCTTAAAAACTTACACTCCATTTAATTTCTCTGTTTCATTTTAGATGGTGATAGCTGTGGTTGCAAAAAGCCTTCCAGACCTACAGAGACCTGGGAAGATGTCTGTCTTCACCTCTGCACACTGACCTTCATTCCCAGATTATGATCTCAGTCACTCCTTTTGGGTCAAATTAAATAATACAAAAAGTCTAGTTTGCAAATCTCGGTCATACTACCTTTCAAAATGTGTTATTATGGACTAATGACTAAGTGTCTTGCGGTCAGAACGTCGCCCCCCCAGGTTCTTTGCAAATCAAGATAGCCAAGGAAAGGTGAAAAACTTGTCTTGGCTGCAAAGGAAACAAAGGGTGACATCACAGTAGCTACATCCATCTTTTATATGGTTAAAGGGCTCCCAGTTAACTCGATCTGTGACCACAGTAAACATTTTTCTGATAAGCTCAAGGTCTCAGTGGCTAGTTTCACACACTGATGAACACAAAATGAGATTCATTTTGTTCATCACGGTCTCCATTAGAATCCAGGAGGACGATAAATCCAGGCACGTTCTACTGTGTGATTTATAAGTCACTATTGTCCGAGTGTGCATCATCCCTTGGTCCATGTGATATCTGGCTGCTAAGCTAAGCTAATGACCTTTAACCCAATTATGGACTTCCCTCTGTCTAAGTCATCCTAAACAAATTCCATCGTAACCCCAAGAGGAGGACAAGAGGATCAGAAAAATGGGTGAATGGGGGAAGTGATGCGTCATTAACTGCAGAGGTTACATGCTTCCGTTATATACAGTATATGGTCAAGGACCACACCTAATACAATATAGCTCTTGGCCAAGATGATGGAAAACAGCTGACAGAGTGACCATCTAATATTGTGTCGACACAACCTAATTTTCCTCCCCAGGAGAAAACCAACAAAATCTCAAGTCTTTGAACTCCTTTTACTGACATGTTGTTCAGAATCAGCTGTACAGCATGAAATGTTGGGAAATCACTGAGGGCCAGACATTCTCACAGCAGATTCCACCGTTCTAGGCTATGGTCTCAATCTCTCACACAGGTCTCTATACAATGTGAAACATATCAAATGTTAAACGTCATCCAAAACATTTTGACAAAAATGAACATTTAAATTTCATTATGGAACAAAATATGTGAACAAAAAAGGGGGAACAAATCACAAACTAGATCAAACATTCGATTTGGCTTTTGGTAGCACATGGCTGACAATACCAGCATCATAGTGAAGTGTGATACCCAGGCCTACACTGGACAGCTTCATAAGGGTGGAGGATGTCACCTGTCTGTCGTCACATCAAACAGTTTCTACTTAAAATCTGTCAGACTAACAAAAATGGAGTGTCAAAATAAAGCTATGGACGTTTGACAGTCTGTAAACTGCATGTCACATGGTCCAAACCCATCACAGCCACGTCAGCCTGCCTGCAGCTGAAATCATTAAAAAAAATGATGCATTTGATTGAAATAAATTAAAAGAAGCCAAGCACAGACTGTCTGCATCAAACCATGTTATTTGGTCCATTACCTGGATTGGGATTCATTCATAATATATCCACATAGGAAGCAAACACAGCGAGGTCTGAAAGGGCACAATGGCGTGGGGGTGGGGGGGGTGAATTAGCTGAATTAGCATGTTAAGGTGCAAATGTGCTCACAATATCCTGAGACTCTCCTGCCAACGTCAAACACACTGTTCACAATGCATGCATGGCTTAACAGTATTCTAATATGTCGCTGTGAGCACCTGAGGAATTACAAAATAAGAGTACAAAACAGGACTGACTTGTCTTTGGGTGGAACGACTGTGTCGGATGGAACATGTCAACACGCAGAACTGTTCTTTGATTAGAAGGTTACCCGAGGACGGGCATGTCACAGAGATGAACCCTGAGCTCTAGTGATGCAACAAGAGGCAAAGCACAAAACAGACAGCCAAATGCTTGGAAACCTGTCAGAAAACTAGATCTTCAAATGGTCACTGTGGGAATGTTAGAGTCCACAAATGAGGGGAAAGCTCCCGGAGTGAAATAGAAAAGAGACACTAGTAGAGCTAGTTCATCTCCTGTCACAAGCTAACAGCTGACACCTAGTGATGCTAGTGACTCCCAGTCATTTCTTCTGATATATTCATCATCTCTGCAGATCAATTTTTCCTGTTTCATTTCATATGAAGCTGCTGAAAATGACAAAGTGAGCATGTGGTGACAGCGGTAGGGTCAAATGAACCACCCGCTGGTAATCATCTGCAAAAATTTAAAATCTCACCAAGTATATTTATCTTATTTCTAGTCGAAATATCTCATTACACTTAAAATAAGAGACATTCAGCTACGAAGTAGCATTTCAGTGCTTTTGAGACAGGGCATCATAAAACTAGAGAATTTTCACTTGTTCCATTAGGAGATTTTTTTCACTTAATACAAGATATTTTTTACTTGAAATAAGTGCAAAAATCTGCCAATGGAACAGTGAACATTCTCTAGTTTTAAGATGCACTGTCTAAAAACAAGTTCATATATCTCACTGAAATGCTACTTTGTAGCTGAATGCGTCTCATTTTAAGTTTAATTAGGTCTTTTTGACTAGAAATAAGATAAATATACTTGGTAAGATCTATCATTTTTGCAGTGTGACTTCCAGCTGTGAGAGAAAAGTATGTATTTCTGTCTTATTGGTGAAACTGGTAACAAGGAAGCGTGTGGTGTTTGTTTGGTCCATATCAGATGTAGGCTGCAGTTTGCATGGAAGATGCTGACCCTAACCCTATCTATATGTCTTTGTCTAGCTGAACACTAAGGAAAAAACAGACACTATGGGAATGTTATTATAGGGCGATGGCCCTAACCCTAACATGCTTCTTATTTCAAGTAAGAAATAAAGTGAGGATTGAAGATATTAGCAAGAGTACATTTCAGTCTGTCTCCAGAGGATGCAAATCAGAATTTCCCAAATGTAAAACATCAAGGCGCAAAAAAGTATTTCCATGCAGTTTGCATCTGAGAATTGAAAAGCTCCACACTGAGGCAAATACAACAAGCACAGAAAGACTACAGTGCTACAAGAGGGCCTCACACCACAGAAGGAAAAAACAAGGACTGCCAGCAAACTGCACACAACTCATTGTGAGAGATTTCTACAGGCCGTCACAAGCCCAGGACGGCCATATGCATAAAACTAACAGCCGCCTCATTGAAACACAAACACCTTGTAGAAGTTGTCGTCTGACAGGATCTCACTGTGGTCCAAGCACAAAGCAAAAGTGAGTTGACGAGTTTTTGGAATGTGAAAAGAAGAAGAAAGTGATGGTCTTCACTCCACGAGCAACACTCAGGAAAGCCTCTCCTCCAGTGTGGTCACACTACCCGAAACAGCACAAGAACAACATTAGTCAGAAATGATTCGTGAACATAGACTGATATACAGATGATGTGCCCATAATTGTGTGTGAGCCATTGACACGGTGCCCAGAGCCCAGCCGAGCCCTTCCATCAGTGAGCACCTGAATGCAGGTTTTCTATCACTCTGCTGCTGCAGGAAGCTAAATAAGGCAACAGGTAAGACGTTTTTCTTCTGAAGACTCACAGTTGGGTACTGAACATACACAGGCATTAAACCGGCCTGGTTTTCACCCCCAGTTACACTCAAGGTAGAGCAGCACACACTTAGCCAATCTAGTTCCAGTACGCCACATGCTGATAGGCAGACACTGATGACAGACAGGTGACCTCTCCCTTCTTCTCCACTGTCAGACTTCAGTGAAGCAGCCTAAAACCCAACATGTTGTATCAACCAACTACTGCTTCTACTCAAACAGTCTTCAGGTTTTCAAATGAAGCTTTCTGGAGACAACATAAAAGTTTGTTCTTCAAACCCACAGAGGTGGTATTTAGACAGACCTGCCACTTACACCTATACAAAGAATGTGATGTACATTCAGACAGGACCACTTCCAGCTGAGGAGAGGATGAGCAGGAATTACAACAAGATGATCTTCATCGTCTTCCAAACGCAAAAGGAAAATTCCTTCTTAGTCATCCCAGCTGTTCCAGCACTATACAGTTTTTTCCTTGCATGGTACTCACTAAATATTTCCACACACACTGAACTTTGGTCCGTGTTACATTTTCAACAACAGGAACAAATAAAAAGCCACGTTTCTGTCTTCTTATCAGGGTCTTGTAGCAAATATGAGCATTGCACGTCTAACAACGATGAAACACTTTAAAATCATTGTCTGTGTGTCGACACATGATAGGCATTCCATTCACACTCACTGTTCCTACAAAGTGCATGTTTCTAAAGCATGTAAGGTGCAGGTAGGCAGCTCTGTGATGACTGAGGGGCAAGCTGAACAGCACAGGGAAGCCACACCTACAAGTTGTTCATCGGCGTCAACACATTTGAACCCGTTCTGGAAATCTGTTTTGTTTTCTTTCCGAGGTGCGAAGTACAGAGTGATTTCTAATACTACATCATTTACTACAGGCCTCTGTCCAATCATTTCCTGGATGCTGGGAGCGGGGATGGCGATGGCCAAAGGACAGCGACGGGCTCTCCCTGTATGGGAGTGGTGTGGCACTGAGACGGCACTGAAAACTGGAAAATGTCACTGGGTTCATTCATGCTATGCTGAGGCTTTGAGACGAGCCCGAGCAATAGTGGAGGAGTGGGTGTGGTTTAAGAATCCCCCTGCAGGAGGCTGTTGATGTCAAAGTGAAGTCCTTCCACCCGCTGCTTGGGTAAAGTAGAGTTGAAGTGATAAGCCCACCGGCGGTCATTGTTGACAGCAGGTTGGCCACGTAGCTGGGTTGTTTGTTTAGGAGGTCAAAGGTCCCCCTTGAAGCAGTCCTGAACCCAAGCAGAGAAAAACAAGATGACGCAGGTACGAGCTTCAAACTCATTCCTGTTTGGGAGCTCAACGCCCACTCTCTGGGTAAGTCCTCAGTTAGGAGGTGGAGTTTCCTCCTTTGAATAAATTCTGGACCCAGGCGAGGGGCGTGGCCTGATGTCAGGAGTCATCATCCGTGTCCTCTATGAGAACCTTGGTGTCGCGAGTCTTAGACCTAAAAGGAGAAACAGGAAGGAAGCTGTTAGAGTGGGAACTCAAGTCGATGACTGATCATTAATCTAATGTCGTCCGTCTTCCAGTCTACAGACGTGTGTTTAAACAGCTGTACGGGTGAAGCCATACAGAAACGTCTACACTTTTTATTGTGTTGTGTCATTATGACACACAGGCTACATGTCTGTTATGACAGAGAAACAGTAAAAACACCTTCGTTTGGAAATATAAAAGTATCGGGCTTCCTGTGATCATGCTATGATGAGGTATAGGTGGAGCACAGACGGCAGGGCTAAATGGTGATACCGTGAACATCAGGTGGCATCAAACATACTGTCTACACAATCAGGCCTCAACAGGAGGCTGTGGATAGCCAGCGTGACGAGGGCCGGCTCACATCAACGGCCAGTTTATCTGCATGTTTAGAGGCAAAGACATCAGCCCGTGTGTGCACACTGAGGCAGCGTCACCCACGTGAGTGTTTGATGTCTGCAATCACACAATGACTGACATACTGTTACTGACTGGGAACATTTTTACAGTAAAATCAATAACCCAGAGGTGTTCTTCTTTACAGGTTATTATGCAGGGGTTTTCCCCATAATGCTCTTCAAAGACTTTTGTCACATTTACCCACTTGCCCGCCTCACAGAGCTTACATATAAGTAGATACACAGTAAATGAGCTGATACTAACCCTTGCAGGACCATGAGCTAAGCCCCCATAATATCACACAGCTGACTGACTGTGTCTATAATAAATACTGTGTGATAAACTTTCCAGTTGAAGCTACATTCTTGTGTCTGGGCTCGATGGCCACGCTGATAAAACGCGTGTCTGTGTCCATGTTTGAAAAGTGGATAGGGGAGAAGACTTACTGCGAGGCCAGACGTGGCCTGCGCAGACTCATACTGTAGCTCCTCTTCCAGCTCTTCTTGCCCTGTCGGTTTCTCACTCCATCCTCCTGGTCCATCATCTGCTCCAGGAGGGTCTGGTCGTCAGCATTGAGCGGAGCCACACTGATGTCTCTGACAGCCCTGAATTCACCACAGTTGTTCAGATGTTCGTTCTCCAAGCGGAAGAAGTTCCACACAAAGCGCCTATGAAGATCAAACATTTACCTGTTACTATTCGACTCTCAATCGTACAGTTTCTGTTATTTTATTCATTTCCTGATCTAGGCCCAACCTGTAGGAGGAAGGCTGGAGATAAAAGACAAAAAACAAAGGGACCAATAAAGAGGCAACGTTGGGGAAATAAAAGGACTTTGTGTACCTAAAGACCTCCAGTGGAGCCAGCACTGTAGCAAATATGTCAAAGATGCCATCAAAGTTGACAAATGTGGTGACGGAGACCGTTAAGATCCATCCAAAACGCAAGAGCACATCCTCTACTATGGCACTGTAGTAATAGGCCTGCAGGAAGACACAACACAGCATGACGCTTTTACATTCACACTGTGTAACCACATCGAGGTGCTGTGGATGTGAGGCTCAGTCCCAGCTAACGCTGTGGCAAAAGTAACCCAACTGCAGATTTTCACTTCCACTGAAAGCGAAGCAAACAAAGGTTTTGCGTGGCCTGTAGCTCCACAGTATAACAAGCACAGCGCGTCTTTGTAAAGTGGCCACAGGAGGAGCTGCACTTTCAGCACGGTGTGTGTGGTAATACCTTGTGTGGATAGACTATCTCCTCTCTCAGAAAGGTGTTCTCTCCTGCGTTGCGGTCAAACAGTCCCCAGTCCATCTTCAGATCCCAGACCAGAGTATAGCACGAGCTCACCGCCAAACAGCCAATATACAAATAGAAGAAGATCTGGGCCTCCGAGCCTGCGTCTGTGGATGGGGATCACACAGGAGCGTTCAGGCATTCTCCACTTAGTCTGGCAATAAACCTCCATCCTATAATAACAACTCCATTTCATGTCAGAATGGCTTTGCCACAACCCAAAGTCTTATAACATGAAGATGAAACTACATCAGTGTGGAAGTCTACCTTTATGTGTGCTGTAGAGGGCAGAGAAGGTGACGGCAAAGAAGGTAGTGGAATATTTCCCAGCATTCACGAGATGAGGGAAGGCCCGCTTGGTGTCACGGTAACGGCGCAGACACTGGACGAATCGGAACCACGCAGGAAGACACTTGATCACCGCTCGAACTCCATACGAGTAAGAGTTGCACACATCTTTACCTGAACAGGATGACATTTAGCCACCGGTCTCCTCGGCTCTGACATGTGCACATGAACGGTGAACATCGTAGAGCCTCACCTTTGCTGATGAGCCCATCGTGTTTGGTCCAGTCGAGCTCAAAACTGTAGAAACAGATCATGTACTCCAGGTCCATCAGGACCACCACCAGAGAGTTGAGCTGGTCAGCCAGCCAGAAGTCTGCAAAGCCAACACGGTGAAACGGAGCCGTCACCACTCGGAACTGTGGAGGAAGACGGCAGAGGAAGAGCTCTTCAGATTAAAGCTGAACAAAATAAAAACTATGATGCATAGACTCTCAACTCATGTGCCATTACCAGAAGTTTGAGCAGCCAGAAGCGTGACTTGTAGTAGCAGGTCTTGAAGGGGTTGATGAGGAAAAGGAAGAAGAGCCCATAGAGAGCCAGAGGGTTGGCCTGCATTGGCACCGGGATCTTGTCACTGAAGAGACAGGACAGCAGGCTCACGCACCACAGCACCCCCAACAGACCTGCAATCTGCACACACACACTGACTCAGTCACCATGTTCCTGGGCATCCTATCCCAGTGGAAGGGGACTACAGTCTCCAGCCAACTTATCGGTGCTTTGGTTCAAGTCTGGGCTCTGACCTCAAACAGATGTTGATGGGACAGGTTGTTTCTGGGGTTCAGTTCAAATATGAGCACGTGATTGACGCCTGCTTGCCTCCAGCCGTAGGTGTTGATGCCTACAAGACAAAAGAGGTTGTTTTTGAAGCTAAGTTTAGGCTCACGTCACTCATTTTTAGAGGCACAGCCATTGTCCAATACTAAGGAACTTCCTGGCTCTGAAATGAAATAATGACCAACTTGACTCCAAAGTTGGCTCATAAGCTTCAGTATGAGTGTGTTTGTGTGTGCATACCTAACAGGAAGAGGAATTCTATTAACAGGAAGCCTCCTCTGTAGATTCGGACCATGGGCCAAACATCAGAACTACGAATCACCACAGCTCCTAATGACAAGGACCAATCAGGAGACAGCACGGTCAATAACCATCAAAACTATGCAGAACTAGGGCTGTCAGCGTTAATCGAGCTTCCCGCGCTAACTCAATTAATGCGTTAGCGCCGTCCAGCCCCACACAAAGGTGATCCGCGGTAACTCGTTACCGGAGATTTGCTGCGTTAACGCGATTTTGCGTTAACGCCCCTTTAACACGATTAACGCTGCGCAGAACAAAAACAAACAAAGTGCCTGATGTAAAGCAGGAGTGATCATTCTGTAGCATGTTTAGAAACCCAGAATTTTGTTCATCTTCACAAAAACAAATGGAAACGAACAGAACGAAGGAATCGAGGCTGTCCGGGATGGCACCTCGCTCATTTGTTTGCCTTGAATACGTAATTCAACCTAAAACCGCACAAACCAATCACAAAAACACAAGTGAATACAAATAAAGGCAGATCACTGAGCTCTCAGGAACCTTCTGCTGCTCTTTCTTCTTCTACTCCCAAACTACTTCAGCATTTATGGATCCCTCTGTCGTCCACATCCAAGACGATTATGAGAGGTGGAAGTGTTCCTCAGTCATTCAAATAACTACTAGAATGAGAAAGTACATGTTTTTCACTGCTTCTCCCCATTCCTGCCTTAGCATGTTTAAATCTTTAAATCTGTTTGTCTCTTCGTTTTTTTAATTACAAAAGTTTACATCAGACGATGTCAGCAGGGAGAAACCCTGAGCCTGGTTCTGCTGGAGGTTTCTTCCTGTTAAAAGGGAGTTTTTCCTTCCCTCTGTCACCAAAGTGCTTGCTCATAGGGGGTCATTTGATTGTATTATTGTAGGGTCTACGTTACAATATAAAGCGCCTCGAGGCGACTGTTGTTGTGATTTGGTGCCGTATAAATAAATGTGATTGGAATCTCTTTCCCGTTACAGCTTTCTTTGATATTACTGTTCTTCACATATCCAGAAGTTCATTTATTGGTGTAATTCTCTTGAATTACCATGGTGTCTCTCTTCATTCTCACCTGATGCCTTAATTACCCCGGTCCCTCTAATTTTACTCTGCAGTGCTGTCCCTCCACCCTTTGCTACAACTTTAGGTGCCCTCTTTTGTTCTCGTCACCTCCTAATAGGATGCCACTGCTCCATAATCATTTATTTCTCTCACTATTGCATCCTTTTTTCTGTGGCATTATAATTTAGTATTATTGTCAATATTTTTGTCTTCTGTAACAAAAATCACTTATATACCACACACCAATGGTGCTGAATCCTGCAGCCAAAAACACTATCTCGGATTACCTGATGAGGTAAAAAGAAACTACAGAGTCAAGCAAAAAGACAACTACGAGAAGAACAACAGAAAACCCCAAACAACACAGATGTGCCAAAAATAGTTTGGTCCCTGTGACTCTGTTTGAGGTAGATCTGTAAATGAAAGCTGGGTTTAAATGAACATTCACTGGGTATAAGAGCCACAGAGTGCTACAGCTCCTGTTATCTCAGCACAGCATAGAAGGGAAACAAGTCGATCTACTGCTCATCATACTACACAGAGCAAGTAAGCAATAAACAATCACATGGCAGACAATGTTCTGTTGTTTCACTTTATACTATAGGAAACAAAAACTGGTTAGTGTGAGCTTTTCTGTAAGAGTACACAAATATTTCTTAGAAATCCAAAGAGTGGTGCTTTATCATGTAGAAAAACAGTTGGATATGTGATATCATTACACAGACAGTAGGGGGCGCTTCACCGGCCCGTGGGCTGTGTATGACCCCCAGTATAAACCAACTGTCTCAGCCCTGATCTAAACCATTAAGGTCATTTGAAGCGTGTCCAGTCTCTGGGCTCAAACTCCACCTGTGACACATTCGCCCTCGTTTCCACGATGACCAGAATCTAAAATAACACTTGCTGTATTTACGGCCTGTCACACACACACTCATGTTCCAGGAAGCATCAATGAGACACTTCAGTGTTACAAAGGTCACTGTGTTATTACCTGTAATGACCACAACGACTAATAAGACGAGGAAGACTCCACAGTAAAGGCCAACTCTGAAGGTGGTCCAGGCGGGAGCAGGCTGTGGACAGACAGACAGACAGAGTCACTGGGCCGTTCTATGGACCAAAGAGCTTCTACTAACCAGGGCAACCGCGTACTGAACGTTTTGTCTGCAGCGTCACACTCCACCTCTAACGGCTCCTCAAAGCACCTGCAGGTGTTCTCCGATAGTGTACTCGATGCTTTAATGCAAACCTAATGTGTGTTTCAGTAAAGGTCACTTGATGTGATGTGAGATGAGAACGAGGCAGACGCCGGGCCTGGGGCGGACAGCAGGGTGAGAGGTTAACTTGTCTAAAATAAAGAGATAAACAAGGAGAAAGAGGATCGAGATGACCATCAACGACATGCTTGGATTGTTCCTGGTCCCCTGTGCCGTTTCCACAGAAAGAATTTCAGCAGACCATAAAGACCCCAGTTTACTGTTGGACCGAGCCGGCCTGCCACACTAAACGTACGTATGGCCATGCTGACGGCACAGCTGAGCAGGAGGAATATCTTCTAGCTAATCTGTCTGTGTGAAGGTCACGAGTCAGATTCCATGGGAAGCTCTAGATCTTCAGGACTTCACAACCATCGGCGTGTTGCACTAAAGTTGGGTCACTTTTATGCAAAGGTTTGTGTGTGTGTGTGCACGTGTGTGTGACCTGTGCAGCTCCAAGCGGAGGGACCCTCAGCCTCTTCATGGCCTTCTGCCTGTCCCCACCCTCCAGCTCTGTGGTCACCAACGCCTGAAAGACAAAGTATGACAGTCGGTCGTCCCCGTCGTTCGTTTGGCATCGAGGGCTCTGTACAGCCTGCTTTGGCCAAGGGGGCGTGTCTACATTTGGATGTGTTATAAGTGACGTACCTCAGTCTCAGAGATAAGCTGTGTGATCTTCTTGCATGTGTAAAACGGAGCTACTTCAACATGGGCCACCCGCCAGTCAGCCCCTCTTGATGTCTCCAAGATCTTGTCGTGCTTCTTCAGGATCTTCCTGAAACCTGTGAAGTTCAGGTTCTGTGAGGACACACAGAGGGACAGTAAGGAGCGTTCATGAAACCTGTCGGTACCAGCTGTGTGCGTCTGTGTGGTCTGTGGCTAAACAGATGAAACAACTGCAGACATGAACTAGGCCTGCACAATAAACCGAAAATTTATTGTCATAGTGATATCAGTCTGTGCGATGTGCCCATCACAAAAGATGGCGTAAACTGCGATAATTGGGTACCTTAAATTGTTTACACACGTGCTTTAAAGAATTTACCAATCAAAGAAACCCCTTTACACATTTGACCAGTCGAATGGAGCCCTTCACGGCATTAACCAATCAAATGGATTAGAGGCCCGCCTCTAATCCATTTGCAAACAAAGCTGCAGCAACGGGTCAGAGTTAGTGATGGTAAATTTGATTCTTTTTACTGAATCGAGTTTGAATGAGTCACTCACCAAAATGAATCGAGTTTTTTGATTCATTTGAGTCACTGAGTCAGTTGCCCAGAGAGTACAAATTTTTTTTTACTTTTTTCACTCAAACATAATTTTTTTAAATTTTATTTTTATTATTTTTTATTATTTTATTCTGATTTTATTTTATTAGTATTTTCCTCAAATGTATCAAATATATGTATTTTCACCTAAATAATTTAGTAAAATAGCACATTTCTGATTAACTTTACTTACATTATTGCAGCAGCAGAATGCGAGTCAGACTGTATTTTTTTAATAGTGGTGGAACTTAGTTCACATATGTTTTTCCCTTACTCTGCTTATTATCTTTTCAAAACAAACAAAGTGATATACTACGTCAGTCAGACTTCATTTCAGGTGAAGGAGTGACTCTTCCACAGTAACACGCTCTGAGTTTCAGCAGCTGAGATCCAGGAGGGAGAGGTGAGTGGTATGTCGCGCAATTGTCCACTGAGCTGTGAGCCAGGGGGCGGTAATGCACCTTAACGTTGGTTGCTAACCGAGGAAGCTCAAATGAGCTGTGAGCCAGGAGGGAGGGGGTGAGTCGAGTGGGTGATTCGTTCAACTCGTTTGAGCTGTGAGCCAGGAGGGAGGGGG
>VUQR01017472.1:8823-22770 GCA_015108515.1 Hemichromis elongatus
TTGCAGACCATAGGTATGTCCCAATTCATAGGTTGCATCCTTCAAAGGCCACATTTGAAGGCCGATTACGTCACAGTCTGTATGAGCATGACTTATTTGGAAGGCTTGCCAGCAGAAAGCCTCTTTTCTCTAAAAGACCATGGTAGCATGGCTTAGGACTGCAAAGTTGCATCTGACACACACACAAGATTTCTGGAATGATGTCCTTCAGGCAAAAAAGACAAAAGTGGAGATGTTTGACTGTAATGCACAGTGCTGTGTTTGGTAAAAATCAAAGACAGCATGTCATCACAAACACCTCATACCAACTTTCAAGCATGGTAGTGAAGGGGTGATGACTTTGACTGGGTCTGCAGTCACAGAACCTGAGCACCTTGCAGTCATTAAGTAGACCATGAACTCCTCTGTATACCAGCGTTTTCTAGAGTCATCTAGACTCTAGACTAGCATCTAAAGCTTGGCTTAAATCATGTGATGTAACAGGACAATGATCCTAAGCAAAGCAACAAATGCCCACAAACCGCGATGTATTCCTCCACAACAAAGTGAGAGACTGATAAAATCATCCAGAAAATGGTTACATCAAGTTATTTGTGGTAAAGATGACTCTACAAGCTATTCAACTGTTGGATGTACTCAGTTTGTCACCTACGCTGCTTCTGCATTTGCATACTGACACAGTATAATATTTATGTCTTTTTGTTCATCAGAGTGTGTGTTTCCTTAGGTGAGAGTTTGCATTATTTTTACCCCAATGGTACAGTAAATGTGTGGCATTTAAAAGGCAATAAACAATACTTTGATAAAAGAATTTGAATATTCTAATGACACTTTTTCAACTAGTTTATACTTGTACTGTACTACTGTGGGTTTACATGAGTATTACTATGACTTTTTCCTCCCCACTACAAGAAAACAATAACTAAAGACATACGCTTCACATCTGTTTCCTGTGGCTCTACAGCACCATCAGCTAATCTTCCTGGCTGTCTGCACTGTGGATCTATTATTTCTAATGGTGAAACAATCAGACTTTATGGCCCAGCACCACATCTACTGGAATGGAGGCAGCACGTAATTTAATACTTCAGGAATTGGCTCCACAATTTTTGCCTCTGGCTCTCCCACTGCATGCTCAATAGGGATGTAAATGCTGCTATGATAATGGCAATAACTAGGTTCATTGGAGCTAGTGATAAACTATGAATGGAATGGATGACCCAGGGGCAGTGTACCTCGTCCCTGTGGCTCACTGATTTACTGCAACGCAAAGGCCGGTTTCATTATGGTAGAAACCAGTGGCTTGTGTAAAAGAAACACATAAGTCAGTAGTTTCACAAACCTTTATGGCCGTTATGCATTTAGGGCTGTTTTCCCTCGAGTTCAAGTTCAAAGATTGATAGAATGACATTTCTTTTTTTTTTTGAATAGACAATTTAGCTTCAAGGTAATGGTAAAAAACATCACTAAAGTGATGTTTTTTCATGTCCAAATGACTTGGTTGAAATGAAAGCGCTTCAAATCCAACCTGCTGCATAGTGTCTAATCTGTTTGCACTGCTTAACCCCCACTTGCTCAGCTTTTGTGGGCCGACAACCCTGTCTACGAAGTGTCTGCTATTGCTTTCTACATGTGGCTACTGCTGAAGCGCTAAAACACGTCATGTTAAGATGCCAGTCTTTTAGCTCTTTTATTGAGGATCCTGTGTCAGTGCTTTCTGGTATTTGAACCAAATTAGACTTGACATAATGAAGATCAAATGATTTATTAATGCAAACTTACTTTTTTCATGTTATGCACCCATTTGTAAGTGAAATTTACTTAACTGTATAATCAGCAAGCAAACTTTACCATATATTATTCATTTTGTCCATTTAGCTGTAATTTAAGATTTTTAAGGCTGCAAATGTAATTTAAACAAAGACAATTTTAACCAACACACGACTACCAGCTGCCCTTTGCTTTGTTATCGTTGTCTGTTAGCACTTGTTTAGCTTTTGCATCCGCTCCATTAAGCTAAAGCATGTTATGCAAGGCTTCTAGCTTTCTGTACTTCTGCAGCTTCACAATCACACTGTTATTGTAGAACGAGCCATAGTGCGTCCAATTATATTCTGTTGTTCACACATTTCCAGAAGTTTAAAAGTTTTAGTCTGGTCATTAAAGTGCCTACACTAATGAGGTAGAACAGTGTGGTTATTAGACAGGAAGAGAAGGTTGTTTAATAGCTTCCATTAAAGACTTGGTTAGCTTACTTCATTATCGAAGTGAACTCCATGCCATCCTACACCATTTATTTAAAAAAGGGAACAGGACAACAATGCATAGCAAGTCTGGGAACATTGATCTTACCCTGCTGCAATCGCAACTCTTTGACAACCACTATAGAGGCTATTCCTCAGCCTAACGCTACAGCCCCACTATGATGTTCGTCCGACCAACCATGCATCCATTTGTCAAAGTATCTGCAGCAACTATACACCAAACCACACGGTGATGATAATTACTCTAGTGCCAAGAACACGTCTCTGTACATTTGCATACTGTTTGTACCGGTAAACTACAATTAAAAGATGTAGTGTATATAAACAAATCTGAAGGTTCGTTCTAATAGCCTCTTTAATTGCATGTTGAAGAGAAACGGGAAGACAGAGACAGAATCATTTGCACAAATTCACAGTCATTTTGGATTTAAATATTTATGGGTCTTCAGCAGTGGTTTGGAGGAGAGACAACTTGGTCAACAGTGAATACACAATGCAGGACATAGAGGATTATGTTGTGCAGCCAGTTAACATTGTTGGCAGTTTGGTTCAGGGCTGGATTGTGCACAGACAAATAAAAGGCTGAAAAACCCTGGAAAATGATTTTTCTAAATGCTTAATTAAAATAAATAAATAAAAAATAACTTAGACCAAGCATGTCCTTTCCCAAAATAATGCATTTAGTTATTTGCACTGTGATTTCACAGGTGATAATGGTGAAATCAATTACATTAAAATGCAATTACTGGTGTTATAGTATAAACATGCTTTGTTTCATTGTCTCTCATTCCTATCACTACTGTGTGACATACTGAAATTCAATGAAATTTACCACTAAGCATGTTCATTTTTCCAGTAAAGTAAAGTAAACTTTCAGATGACTTGAGATGCCAAAATAAATGAATAAATACAAATAACGACACTGTAAAATAATGTATTCATAAGAGAACCTTTGTTTCCCTTTCCCTCTATTTTTGACTCCTTCTCTGCAGCCTTTGTGCTGAGTTGTGCATTCCCCAAAGAGCCTGCTGGTGGAGAGGTTTCAGTGACGCACCTGCATCCCGGCGGAGAAGCCTACTTCCATTGTTTCACCGGATACAAGTTGCAGGGTCCAAAAATGCTCACCTGTCGTAATGCAACCACGCCTTACTGGAGTGGAAAAGAACCCCGATGTGTGGGTAAGGCCAACCGCTTTCTGGATAGACATGTTTTCTAGTTAACATTGTTGTAGCAATTCAGGGCAATGACACCCCACCCACCGACCCAACTGATACTCCAACAATAAAACTGCAAAGAATGTAATTTAACTAAATGAAATCTAAATGCTATAACAGTGGGTTATGGGTTTATCCCTTCAGCTTAATTGGAATGTTGGGTGATTTGGTTTGATTTTTAATTTTGCTTTGTAAACTAAATTACCTTTAGGCTCACTGCCTGACAGTCAGTGTTAAATACGTTCAAGTAGTTAACATTGACTGCCAGGTTTCCAAAGCAAACATCAAAGTATTGCTA
Organism: Hemichromis elongatus; assembly: GCA_015108515.1. NCBI lineage: Eukaryota > Metazoa > Chordata > Actinopteri > Cichliformes > Cichlidae > Hemichromis > Hemichromis elongatus. The sequence continues at coordinate 12,600 of VUQR01017472.1, forward strand.
TTAATTTTAATCATTATTTAATTATTCTTATATTTGAGATGTAAAAGGGAAAAAAATAGTTAAGATGGAAAATAATGTGCAAAGTGAAACTTGCAATTTTAAAGACGCAAGCCTGTTTCTCTCCAGCTTTCTCTGACAGAACAGGTGATTTTGATTAACAGAGCCTTTCACTGGGTTGTCTCCTACTGAGTCACACTCGGAGGGCAAATGAGTGTGTTTGCATGTGATTAGCAGCACAGGGAGCTGTTCTTTGGAGACGGGGCAAAATAAGGCCATTGGACCTGGCTGCCTTAATTAGAACTGGGCCACATGACTCTCCTTCTCCTGCTGGTAAAAACTCATCTGCTAGTTCCAGCCTTTCACCGTGCCTGCCTGCAGCTGTTCTAAACTGATAGTGTTACTGCCGCTGTTTTGCTTTTACCTTCACAAACAATCAGGCACTCTTAGACCCAGGAGAGCCGCCTGGTGTAGCTCAGCCACAGTCCACTGGATATCGATGCAATCTATGCTCAGACAGGGACTTTACTCCAAAATCCCCCTACCACAGTTCAAATCATTACTTTTTTTCATCAAGTTTTTACTTCTTTATTCTTTTTTCTTTTCTTTTCTTTTCTTTTCTTTTCTTTTCTTTTCTTTTCTTTTCTTTTCTTTTTATACAGCATCCTGTGGGGGAATGATAAAAAATGCCACATATGGCCGGATCGTCTCTCCTGGTTTTCCTAGCAACTACAGTAACAATCTGACCTGCCACTGGGTTCTGGAGGCACCTGAAGGCCACCGGCTTCACGTTCACTTTGAGAAGGTGGCTTTGGCAGAGGATGATGACAGGTAGTTTATGCATGCTGTTAAAATCAAAACACACTTTGAGAATAAATGTGAGCGTAGCCTGAAAATGCGAGTGGCGTCAAGCTTTTGAACTCTGAATAACAGTATTCCTGCAGATGGAGGATTAAAATTCTCGAGGGCTATAAATGACCAAAATCTTTAGGGAGTGACAGATGAATTTGAAAGGACCTTTTATCATGATAATCCTTTAAGTGTGCTCTGTCAGGCGAATGAATTGAACGGACCAGAAGGTAGTGAGAGGTAGGAGACTGGAATTGCATTATGTATCCTTCTGTAACCACTGATCCATATGGCAATTGTCATGCATGCCCATTCACCTCATTACAAGGTGTAGAATGTTATCACAAAGTTATTACAGCTGCAGCTGGAACAATGAGCAGGTCTCAGGTACCTTGTAATTTCTTTCTTTAACATCTATTTTAATCCCATCAGCTCTCTCGCTCTGTTTTCTTTTTTTAGGTTGCTAATAAAAAATGGCAACAACATAGACTCCCCCCCTGTGTACGACTCCTATGAAGTTGAATACTTGCCCAATGAGGGAGTGCTCAGTACTGGACGTTATCTGTTTGTGGAGTTCACCACAGATGGGACGATGACCTCCACCGGCGCAGCCATAAGATACGAAGGCAAGCTGATGAGGCAGAATGCAGAGTTTGCTAATAATATCTTGCACCATCCTTGTCACTTATGTTCAATGTCATACACTCTGTCTGCAGCTTTTGCAAAAGGGATGTGCTACGAGCCCTTTGTGAAGTACGGGAACTTCAGCAGCAGCGATTCCACCTACAGTGTGGGCGCAGTGGTCGAATTCTCATGTGACCCTGGCTACACACTGGAGCAAGGTTCTGTGGTGATTGAGTGTGTGGATGCACAAAACCCTCAGTGGAATGAGACCGAGCCAGCTTGTAGGGGTGAGTTAACAGATGTCATGATTGCGGGGCATTAAAAAAATAAAATAAAAGTGCTTCCACTGGAGAAGAACTCGGAGCAATATCAGATTGACCCAAGGACCCGAAGCTTTCATTGTCTGCTTGATCACTGAAGGAGTTAGTTTTTCTAATATTAAATACCAGTGACAGTTAACTATATCTTCCTAAGCTGCTTTCCTCTGATCCGTGATAAATTTTCTCTCAAAACTGTAACAACGATTCACTTTGAAATGTGCGCTTGCAGGGCAGATTTTCGAAGTGCTCAAGATTAAAGGCGCACAATAGCTGGCCTAAGATGAGTACTGCCACAGTTCACAGGCGACGCATCATATTTAATAGCGGCCCAACCCTGAGCCCTTCCCTTCCCCTCTCTGCTTCACTCCTCCCACATGCACATACACACAAACATGACATGCTGACCTTACTCTTGGTCTTTAAAGCCTTCATGGTTATTCTGCAACAGAGTGAAATTGAAAAGCTCTCCAGTAAAGCTAGCTATAAGAAAATTTAATTTCTGCTCATATGGGTCATGGTCACCAAGTGGTTCAGTGTCAGTTTGCAGTTTTGCGAGGATCACACCAAGACGCTTGCACAGCACTTGATTTCAGCTGTATTTTATCAAGCGTTAAGGTCACGGGCGTAATCTAGCTAGTCAAAATTCATTATGTACCAACATATATTCTGAATGGATTGATTTCTAATTTGCATCTTAGTTTCCTGTATCTTCACATCTTTTACAATTTGTTTTTTCAGCCTATTCTGTTTGTGTGTTGCAGCTGTGTGCAGCGGGGAGATCACAGACTCTGCTGGTGTTGTGTTGTCTCCTAATTGGCCCGAGGCTTACGACAAGGGGCAGGACTGCATCTGGGGTATCCATGTGGAAGAGGACAAGCGGATCATGCTTGACATCCAAGTGTAAGAGACTGCACCCAGGTGTAAGACTAGAAATCACTCAGGGAGGTCAGAGAGGATGTCAGACTCCAGATATAAACGCACACACCCTCTTGGTTATTTTCTCATCCTTTCTCTCATCTACACAGACACACTACAAAATGCGAACAGGGAAGTGTTTCTGTGGTTGCAGTCACTAATTAGATTTTTTTTTTTAACATCCCCTACATTAAGAATTCTGTATTGCTTCCAGCTCGCTCTCTGACCAGATTAGCCAGTAAGCCTTCCTGTTCTCACTTCCCTGGTGTCTGCCTCAGAGTTGGCTTTGAAATGAATCTGCTCTGGCAGTCAACTACTCTGAGCCACTTATTCAGCCTACCCAACTGTAATTCAGCACACATGCACAGAGATGTCAAAACAGACAGATGCACACACAAAATCCAGGCACACTGTTTCACCTTCACCAATCACTCGTGCACAAATGTCCCCCGAACGCACACACACATTTTGTTCCAGTCTACACTAGTAATTGATCTTAACTGAAGTGAAAATAATCGCACAACCTTTTCTTTATGGTACGTGGAGCATTTCTTAAAAACAAAAAACAAACCTCCTCAAAATTATATATCTTGTGCCACTGTCTTGTTATCTTTTATGGATTTATCCCTTTTCTGTGGTTGAATGATTTTCACAATATTGCCTTGCACATGCAGACTATAGTAAGCACAAAAACTACAGCATAAGTGATTCCTGTTGTTGCCTGAAGCACTTGCAAACAAGAGGGCACAGAGAGGTTAAAAATAAACCAATGGGAATACTGCCTGAGGTTGTAAAAAAAATAGTCGCTGACAAATCTCAACCAGTGGCAATTCCGAGCTGTTGGTCAGAGTGGTCAATTGTGCGTGCGTGCGTGCATGAATTTGCTTCCCTTCACTTTTCATATTTCCCATATTCATAATTCTTTCTGAACAGTGTGATAAAATGAGGACATAAATATGAAATGAAGTCTGAGGCTGCACAGACAGATTGCAAGCTGTCCTTAATAGACAACCTCCAGAACAAATCAAATCATCATCATTACTTCAAACCTACTGTAGTGAACGGCAGCCAGAGGTGGCAATCATGAAGCTTTTTCACTGATTTAAATCACTCCATCATTTCAGTTAAGACATTCATGGTCACTTTTGTGCATGCTTAGGGAACAGTCCTCGCTAGGTTAACATTCAGCACTAATGCACAATCTTCAATTCATCATTGGATATCCTGTGCGTTAATGTCAGTAGCGGTATTACTGATGTTTGGTCAGTTGCTCAGCATTTTATTATTTGTCTTCTGTGGAATTTGTTTCAAATTTGTTTTTAAAAAGGCAACAACACAATGTGAAATATAACAAAGCTGAAAATGCTGCTCTAAGGTATGAAAGCTTTTAAGTATATATATATATATATATAAAACTGTCAACATATGTCATTCTTTCAATATATTGTGCTACTCTGTTTTTTTATTAGCCACTAACAGATAGCTCTGTTCACTTCAAAGTGGACATCATCAGAGAGAGGTGGTCCCAAGTAGTACTGTAGTTATGAGTGGTTCTGTTGCTATAAGCTGGAATATGACTAAACTACAGACTGTATTTTTGCTAAGAACTGAAAATATGCTGATAAAATAAACTAAACTGTTCATATTTAAAGTAGACTGGAACAACAGTAGATATAGTAACAAATACCGTGTTCCACTGCAATGCTCATTCATCTTTTAAAAGTTGCTGAACTAAGCATAAAGATAGAGATTAATATCTCCCAGCTGTGTCATACTGAACATTTGTGTGGGCGTGGATTATTTCTGCTCATGCCCAGCTTTGTATGCTGCTACGTGGTCTAAATACGCATCATTTCCCAAACTATATCTGTCTGACACTGACGGAGATATGAGCCATCACTCAAATATGAGCTGCAGATCAAAAGGGAATAAAAGCATTAGAGGATGCCAATACAAAACAATGTCTGAATACAGAACTGGGCTTTATGTGACCCTGCATGCCACTGTGATCTTTAGATAGAGATTAAGACCCAGTGATTAATCTCTGTTATTGAAAGCCAACCAGGGGACCTAGGGTGAAAAGAAAAAAAAAAGATCAGAGAGGATTTTTTTTTTATCACGCAGAAGTAAACAAGTTTGATTAGAGGTAAACTGAATTTTATTCAGTGCTCTCTTTTTAAATTGCACCAGCCTCAAATTTCTTTTAATCCTGGTCACATGAGACAGTTCACTGTAAATTAATGGTGGTGTGGCCGGCTTTAGTTTATCTCAGGGTTGGTCATGTGTAGCTTTCCTGGCACTTGAAACCCACAGCTTGTCTGATCCCTGCGGACCCCACCATTACCTTCAAGTCTGGTCCGCTCTGCTTGAGAAAAAACATTCCTTTAGGCGCGGCCAACATGTAATTTGCATCAAAGTGTGTTTGTGTGCATGCATTTTGCATGTTAAAGTGACAAAAGGCTCTTGTGGATAAGAGTCGTCTCATTATAAGGGTGGGCACACACTTTTCCACAGTAATGAGAATGTTTTCTGTGTTATCATTCATCACTGTGCCAGTGCTGGCAATTACAGAGGAGCAATGTGCATAATGAGGACTGATTAATTAATTTAGGCCAAACAGGAGGGCCGACTCCTTGCTAATTAGCATGGAGCATGGCTCCAGCAAGAGCCAAACACAAGAGGTTACAGCTGATATCCCCACCTGTGGAATATAGCTAGGTAAGTGGTCCGCGTGTTTTAGCATTGAGTGTAACGTATATAGAAGCGTGTTTCACCAGAGAAAATGATCACAAAGTAGTTTAGTGAGCAGGACTGGAGACTTTGCAGATTGAACTTACTGGTTTTTAGAGTCCTCTTGTGGTGACTCTATACATGACATGCAACCTGCAAGTCAGCTTATGCTGTGCTTATGTAGCTGCCTATTTTGTATGTTATTTGAACTGAGGAGAACAATTTAAATGTCAAATGTGTATGAAAAAGATGTTAGAAGGTTGCTTTTGAAAGTATGGTACCGTGAGCTATTTCCATTCTGTTAGAGTTAATAGAGATTTGCTGGGTTCTTTAAACTTGACTGGTCAGTGAAGGTGACAGAATGCCTAAAGGCTTGTAGAAAACAACTGTCATTCCCTCATTTGCAGAAGTGAGCCAGTTGCATTGGTATGCAGAGGAGTTCTCAGAAATTGTTTTTCAAACAGACCTTGGAACTTTGCAAATGCTTGTGCCAAGTTGATGAGGGAGATGTTCAGTTAAGTAAGATCTGACTAAATTTAGTCAAATAAATAATCTTTTTTTTAAGTCTGCCTAGTTCGTGACCGTCATTTACCAAAAAATATCTCAGATGTCGTCGCTGTATTCCCAAAAAATTCTGATACACAATATGTCTTTAAGAAATTATGGATATGGAGCATATGACACAGGGACAGCATATTTCTAAGATTAGTTACCAGTTTTCAAACCAGGACAGGACTTGCTTTTCATGACTTGGGGGCCATCTTTTAAGAAAGGAGCCATGTGGGATGACATTTGGATGCAGTGATTGCCAGGTTGGTGCAGTGTGTGGCCGAGTAGCCTGCAGTGACTCACTACTGAGTGCTGCGGATGTCTGGACTGGAGGCATCTTGCATTTGGCAGTCTTCTGTGGATTTTTTAATACACTTCAGGTAGAAAGGTTAGAGAACAGATGAGGTCAGTAGGACAATTTAAAACCAAGGTTGACCGCAGGTTTCTTGACGAGCTAGCGTGACTGAGGGGGCTATTTAGGAACCCAGACGTGAGTGGTTTCAGTGCATCAAGTGGAAAACCAAGTTATCCGCCGATGCTGCCCACCACAATACTGACAGTTTTTGGATATGACAACAGTGTTGAAGATCAGATCTAAAATCTTGAGTGGGCCTAGTGGTGCTGAAAAGAAATTTTAGATCTGACAATGTCTTTGAGTGTTAAGATATGAGACAAAGTTGTGCACCAAGTTGTTTATCAGTACTTCAGCTATGACGCTAATATATATTTTGATAAAACACTTTAAAGATCAATCAATCAATCACAGCGAAAGTAGTAAAATTAGAAACTAGCCTCATTTAAAAAAACGAGAAAAAGAACAGCTAGTACACTGGCAACATTTTATAGTATGTGGCAAAAAGGATCAGTGGGTGTTGGTATATATTTGTGACGAGAGTGCAGAAACTGGATGTAATCACTCAGTATGATTACCAAATGACAGATGTACATCCCTCCGGGAGGAAATCCATGAGAGGAGAGAAGACTGATAGCTTTTATGACCCGAAGGTGAAGCAGAGCTCAAACAGAAATGAAGATTGCATCCATTCAATGTAGTGTATGCAGAATTCATGTTATTCCTCAAACAGATCTAGAAGAACGTAGAAGGTTTCAGGTCAGAAAAAATTATTTGCTTATCCTGTGGATGCCCTCGTAGAAGACACTGGGTTTGTATTTGCATAGAGTATTATCATAGAGATTTGGAAGTGAAAATTGGCTTTGTCATTCCTGTCACTTCAATCCACAGTGGTCGATTGTCAAAGAACACGGAGGTGTAAATTGCCCTCATAGTGTTCCAGCTAACCAGAGGGAGTACATAGCCACGCAGATTCATGCATCCCACATTCATTATTTGTGTCCAGGAGGAAAACCCTGTCCAAATTTCTTCATAAAAAAAAAATAAAAACACCCATCACTCTGGCCGTGTTGTGCTAAAATTTTATTTTGCATTATTTTCCACATAAGCAAACCTTGTGGGGCTAATTAGATACGGTTTTTGTTTATACTGTTAGTCAACATAAAATATTCAAGATTTATTCCTAGTTTGATTTAACAGCAGTTTGTTTGCTCTCAGAGGAATCCTGAGGGGAGGTTCTGGGTAAAAGACTGAGTAGAGGAGAGGTCATTCGTTTCCCCTTTATTATAAAACTCTGTCAATCACAGATAACATGGCCTTATCTCTTTGTCCCAAAAAGCTGAAATTGTCAGCGTGGATGTGGACAGGACCCAAATGTTAACTCAGGCATGCCAAAAATAAGCAAAGAGCAACCCTTTTTAATTGGCTGTTTTGGAAATGGCCAAACATATTCCAAAAGGGAACAAAACATATATCCAAAAACAATCACCATGACGATGGAAATCAGAGTATGAACTGGGTCCGAACATCAGAAAGCAACAACAGATGCTCTGACAATAGCCAAAATGGAGACAGAACTATGCAGTAGGGCTGTATATATAAAATATAATAGGGCTGCGGTAAAAAATTGATGCAACGAAAAATTGCAGTATTTTGTGTGGCAAAATTTTATCTATACAGGATAACCAAATATTGATATTTTATTAAATATTGATTAAAAAATGAACTATGAACAGGAGGGCTCAACAATTGCACCACCTTCTTGAGATAACATTAGCTGAGCAAACTTACATTAAATCGGTTCAGCCATATTACCATCAAACACTGGACACACTTCACAAAGCTTGCTTCTAATATAGAGCAAGCTAAGAGAGCTAATAGCTCGGTGAGACGAATGAAAATTAAACAGTAACCTTCTTGCATCTGCATAAAATCCTCGGTTCCTTGGTGATTGTAATTGAATTTTTTAAACATTCTTTAACCTACTGCAGCTTGTGGTGACTGAACGTCTGCCCAGAACTTGAGAGTGTTGCACAGCGTGACAACTTAGGATCACAAGGCAGTTGCACAGGACACTCCTGATGGGAGACAACCTTTCTGCAATCATTACAGTTTGAGTTGGACTGACTGCAACCACTCTCAGAGCGGTGGGGGAGTAGGTTCGGCCGCATGGCTCCCCGGCCTCAATTGGGCGATGGGGGTATGTGGTGGGCGTGGTTTGCGGTGCCGTGCGGACGCACCTGCACGGCATCCGCAATCACTCGGGGACTCAGGGGTTGGTTGTGGTGAGAAGTGTTGAATACATATGGCTCAAACTGAAGCTCTGTGGTCCCGCCGTGCCTTATTCTCGTCACATCCATCAATGTGACATCAGGTCAGACGTGCTGGGTGCAGGTGTTGGGCGTGGCTCGATGCGCCGGGGTGCGAGGGCCCTCATAACGCTGCTTGCAGCTTTAAATTAAAATGTTATTCACATTTTACATTATTATTTAATTTTTAAATTTTTGATTGTTTTCTCCCCCAGTAGTGTTTTCATATTTCACTACGCTCTCACTCATGCTTGGTTATATTAATGTGTATTTCATCTGTATATGGTAAAGTGCTTTGTCACATCCTACAGAGCAGGAGCTCGTCTGGGGGCCTGTCTTCTCCCGTCTTTTGCTTTTTCGCTTGTTTGTTTTGTTTTTTCCCATAAGCTGCAGTCCAGTCAGCTGTGCCTCTTCAAACAGTGGAAGCCTGAGAAGTGAAAAAAGCCCGTCCTTCACCTCTGCATCAGCCAGTGTTGGTAGAAATCATGCTGGATGTTAGTGAGAAGGGGAACCCACTTAATGCATTACTTATCCTCATAAAATGCCGTTTAACCCATTTAAAGAAAAGTCTTCTAATACTAAAAACCTTTTTTTTATGGCAGATATGTTAAATTATTAAACAATAGGTACAAATAACTTAAGGGAGATGCTGATTTTTTTGCAGACTAGGATACTTCATGGAATTTAACTATATAGCCATTTTTCCAATCTGTGCACTCCACTAATGCCTGCTTTATTAAGTGGTTTACGATGATGTTTCAGGTAAATTTAATTTATTCTTTGTTTAGATGTGGCTATACACTCTACTGCAGTGACGTGCGGTGAGGTTCATGGCTGGTGAGGCACTGACGTCATCACAGTCAGATTTACAAACATATGAACCCTACAGAGTAGCTTATTCACCATTTCATTGGCAACAGTTAACGTGTTTTGTTTAAAATTTCATATCAGCATTCTTTACATATACAAACTAGCATAGAAAAAAATAACTTAAAAAAACGTTATCGTCATACCTTTACTTATAAATGAAGTCCTGCTTCGATTGAAAGTCCAGTATAGAAAATTCTTTCAGTTTAGATATGTAATCTTCCATTTTGAAAATAAGGCCAAGCAACAGGAAAAAATAACTGGATGGCTGCACTTCACTTACTGTTTACTGCTGTCACAGCGACGCGAAATGAATTGGGGATCTGCCCTAACCCTAGCCCAGGAGAAGAGATTGAGGGGGAGCCCTAATAACAGGCCAGCATGCTAAAGGCCACCTTTGAGCTATAAACTGTGTCATCGGTCATTATGACCTATGACACAGTCACAGAGAACATCGCCTACATTTGTGCCGGTCAAACAGAACAACAGGAAATGACCTTATTCTTGAAAGTGCAAATTAATTTATAACCTTTTTGAAAAAAAATCGATTTTGTTATTGTTCTGTCTTCCACTGTTGACATTAGAGACTAAACATTTCTTTATTAGTGGGCAAACTTACAAAATCAGCAGGGGTTCAAATCATTTCTTCCCTAACCCTG
>VUQR01017473.1:0-22550 GCA_015108515.1 Hemichromis elongatus
CGATGATGGATGGATGGATGGATGGATGGATGGATGGATGGATGGAGCAAGCGAGCGAGCATACGATGATGGATGGATGGATGGATGGATGGAGCGAGCATACGATGATGGATGGATGGATGGATGGAGGGATGGAGCAAGCGAGCGAGCATACGATGATGGATGGATGGATGGATGGATGGAGCGAGCATACGATGATGGATGGATGGATGGATGGAGCGAGCGAGCGAGCATACGATGATGGATGGATGGATGGATGGATGGATGGATGAAGCAAAGTGGAAGAAGTCCATAAATAACAAAATGAAGAGGGGACAAGAAGGCACACCTACTCATTCGTTTACTAATGAGTCACCAAACCAAATCTTGTATCTCATTCATCAGAACCAAACCCCTCGTTATCCTCGGTGGCTGTCGTCCATCTATGTCACATTAAAGGGGCCCATGAATATGGCACATACCGTCATGTCTGGCTCTCGTCTCTGGCACCAGGGAAATTTCATGTCGATAAGAAATGCGGCCTGCGCGTACACCGAGGCTTCTTTTTAATGGCTTCTTATTACATTGGCTGTTAATGTTTGTATGTTGGAAATAATTCCCCATTTCCATACACATGACCGCACGTGTACACAGACATGATGCTTGTGCCTGCCACGCTCCTCTTGCAGGGAGTGGAGGCAGCCAAGTGGAAGGCATATTAGAAAGCAGTGGATATTGATTGTGGCTGGGGACGGTCTGCGCTTTGCATAGCAAATGGCCCCCATTACCATACCATCTCTGGATAATTAATGTGCAGTCAGTAGGCTCGTCGTTCGTTATCGGTCATTCTGATACTGTTCAATTTTCATCTCAACCTCATGCTTCTCTCTTCCCTGTCCCGCCCTCTTTCTCGCCATGCTCTACTTTATAAATCACGCACAAGAACCCTGGTCAACGAGTGTCTGCTACTATCTCGCCTGAGGGAAGATGCTATCGTGACGCAGCCGTCTTGCGTCCTCTCATTATTCCAACATTAGCCAGACACAGAGGCCACAGAAGGCCCTTGAAATTAGCATTTGTGTGGCATTTAAGTCGCAATATAAACCTGCTGTGAGATGTGTGGCATTTAAGGTGTGATACCATCCTGCTGTGAATTAGCATGCTCCTATTTGTTGCTCTCATCTGATATCTTCCTTATGGGAGGGAGCAATTTAACCTTGTTAGGCCTGTATATTGTTGTTGTAAAGGATACGATAAGAAGAATAATTAAGAGTTAAACAAAGGAGTTTGCAATCAGACCGCTGTGTGAATGCCAATGTAATTTTTCTGTGACTTTACTTTGTACGTGCTACACAGCATAACAATTAGAACTGAGGGTGTTCTGCCGTGTTTGTACTGTAGGATTAGCTTGATATTTGTTGGTATCAATCTGAAGGGTAGCTCACAGCTCCTCTCAACAAATTTAAAGAGTTCCCTACAGAATGAATCCTTTCTGCAGACAGAAGGCCTCTATTTTGTGGTTTCTCCTCCCAAGTGTTTGCACAGGTTTAAAAATAGGCAGCTTTACCCCAAGCTGCATCACAGGGATGAGATTTTCGGTCCTAACAGGCCGTGCAGATTGCCATTACTTATGCCTGACAAGCCTACCCTCTGATGTTTCCATGCTGGCCTATTTTAACAACATAAGCTGCTGCTGCCGCTCCCGCTGCTACCAAGATGCGAATTTCCAAATTGGCTGAAAAAGCTTGTCCTGGGGTTACACTGAGGTTCCCAGAATGCATGTGGGCTGCTTGGTCTCCAGCACAGGATGGATAAAATACAGAGTTGTCAGGAAAATGTTACCTGAGCTTGATAAGGTCTTAACATCCATCATGTCACCAGAGACCGGCCTAGGGTTAGGGTTCGAGTTGGGTTTTATTTTAGCTAAAATTTCTGAAACTAGCAAAAGTCTAAAGATGTTCCAAACTGGCAAACATTGCACAAAGCTAATCCTAACCTTGGATGGGTTCCCAATGACCTGGTGAAACGTGCTGCGATGCTCCCATTTCTATGACGATTTCTGTTTATGACATACTGAATGAAGCTGGTAGATCTGATTAACTGTACTAAAGTCTCTAAAATGTGCTAGGCTGTGAATCCGTGGAGAATCGTAGCGATCAAACAGGTGTAGCTCATACTGAAAACTGTTCAAACACTGATTTCTGTTACAAACTGAGAAACCACAATGAACCAGCTGTGTCCGTGTTTGAGAGAATGACTCACCTTTATGGTAGAAAGGCTTCTTCATACCATCGGGAAGCCGGGCTTTACGCTCAACGCCGTAGCCGTGCCGCGGGCCATGATCTTCATGGGCATACCTCACCCCGTCTCTTCTGGCAGCCTCGGCAGCGATTTTATCCCTCATTGCCTTGGCGCGTTCGGACTCTAGTGCAATAGCCTTCTCTAACAGGGACAGATTCCCCTTTGTCATGTCAAACACTTCTTCTGATCGGTCCGAGGTCACAGAAGCCGTGTCCTCATCGAAGTCCCGGTGGTGAGTGTGGTACCGGTCGTCGTGTGCACAACTGGAGAAGGCCTTGGAGCGTGGGCTCAGCTGCTCCTCGAGCTTCATGAGATTGTCCATGTCGGAATAGTTCCTATCGAGCGTTCTCCTGTCGTCGTGGCTGTGGAAGTCCCCGTAGCCATGATGCTGGGGCTGTTGATTGGGATCCTCGCACGAGAAGTGATTTTGCTGGGACGGGCCGTTTCGGTCAATGGACTTTGTTTCGCTGAGTTTCCGAGCGAGGTCGAAGCACTGGTTCCGCAGACACTCCAGACTGCTCAAACACACCTCCTCATCACTGTTTTCTATTTGTCCATTACTGGTGGTCTTAACTTGTCCATTACCACCGTTGTGAGCATTAACCCCATTGTTCGTGCAGTCAATCGCATCTCCATTGTCGGCCGTGCCGTCCTCGAACTCTTGTCCGTCTAAGTTGTCGGACAGCACCGCGCCGTGACCCTGTGCCAGCAGTTTGAGGGAGTCCACTGTTTCCCGAACCACGTCGCTGTCGACGTCCAAACTCAGATCCCCCCTCTGAGTTTCATCCCCTTCTTCCTCTTCCTCCTCTTCCTCCTCCTCTTCTTCTTCCTCCTCCTCTTCCTCTTCATCTTCTTCCTCCTCCTCTTCATCCTCAGATCTGTTAGAGGAGTTGCTGTTCATCTCAGACTCCGTCATGGCACGGTTGGCAGCATCTTCTGCGATCTTGCCCAGGTTGAGGAGCGACTTGGCCACGAGTTCGTCGTAGTTTTCGTACTCGTCGTTGTTGTTGTCGTCTTTCTCTGCCGTTGGGCCAGATTTGGAATTGCTGCTGCCTCCGCCTCCACCGCCATCGCCCTCAGCCCCCTCACCGCTGCTCATCTGATCGTCCTCTGTTGGAAACAAAGAACAAGCGTCTTGTAATTTCATTTCCGTCATTCTATTTTACTACTAAATCAGATTTCTGGGCTTGGCCCATCTAAATTGGATAAGGAACTCTTTGCTTCCCCTAATAATTTACTTTGAGAGTCTTAACAGCAGCTTGTGTTCTGAATTGTGAATCAGCACAGGAAGTTAAATGCAGTGGTTTGTGAAAATTCCAGAGAAAGATGCTCTGGTAAATGAGTCTCTATCAAACCGGTCCTATGTCTGTGTTTCCCTTCCTCTCTTAATGTACAGGGGTTCTTATGGTCCTTTAACACCCATCACATCACCAGTGAGCTGCTTGGGGTTTAGGTTAGGTTTTCTTCTATGCTTTTATATGTTTTTTCATCTTTTAGCCCAACTGGAAACCTTATTAGAAGAACCGTGAGAACACAGTGAATAAACAGAAAGATACTTTGTTTCTAAGGTGGTGTTGTCTACTTTCTGAAACTATACTTAGTATTAATTTAGCAGACTAACTTCAAATGATTTGCTGGTGATAGTTAGCCCTTCACAGGTGGGAACGCTGCCCTACATTTTCTAATAAACCAAAACTCACTTTTTAATGTATGCCTTTTTTATATGTATCAGATATAGTGATTATTTTCTTTATTATTTGTCTCAAAAATTACATAACCCGACCTGACAACCTTAACCCATACAGGGTTAAGGTTGGCAGGTCGGGGGTTGCCATCACTTATACCTTAGAGTACTAAGAGGGCGATGATATCACTCAATAATTCTTTAAATAGTTGGTTTGTAGTGTGAAAACCGAAAGCATGTGGAAAATCATCGCATTGCTGTGAACATTTGTCACAGGAGAGTCTAAAATCTAAGAGATAAAATGTTCCCTGTGCAGAACCATAAACCCCAAACAGCAGCTATTCATCGTGTGCCTGCAGAGTTCCTTTTTTCATTCAATCAACAACATCTTTAGAATTCCTTTCAGTGCCTAATTGATTCTGACAGACTGCGAAAGGTTACTGAACCTCTTCTGTCAGTAATTTCAAGCACTCACTCCTGGAGCACTTCCAATCTCTCCTTTCACATTTCCGCCCCGAGCCGCCAAGAGCACATCGCTCACATTGGCGTCACATTTGCCACTTACATTCCTGCAGAGAAAATGAACCCACAGGCTCACGCAGACAGATATCTAATGAGAGATTTCATCACTTTTGGTGCAAACGAGCAAGCCAAAAAGATAATATTATTAATAATAATAATAATAATAATAATTATAGAAAACAATAGAACATAATGGAAAAAGCATGTAATTAGCGATGCAGACTGTTTCATTAGTGATGAAATATTAATTACCGCTGGGTTCAAAGACTTAATTGTAATCAAAACAATGATATGATATAAATTTAGTTTTCCAAGGAGGAATAGATCTAATAGAGAAGATCTACATGTTCATTCATTGGGGGGTCAGAAGGAAAACCACAAGCACTGATGCATCACCTGGACGACTTGGAGAACCTACTGACAGTTTTTATGAAGACTACACGAAATCAGCTATAAGCGACTTGTATAATGGTTGTAGGACTTTGATATCTCCATCAGCGAGATGCTGTGTTTGGCGTGACGATGCTGAATGCTCCCCTGTGTAGTCTCGTGTTAGCTGACGAATTTTATGTCCGCAAGTCTTTGCTCACCTCGTTTCAGACCGACAGCCAAAAACATGGCGACTGCAATCACGGCCACATGCTCATTGTGGATTTTAGGCGTCATGTAAAGGTCAAAGGTAATTTGACTTTCTACGCAGACTACTCATACACTTACGTCCCTGCACAAACACACTCACGAGCTAATGACAGCAGCACAGTATGGCGCTTGGCGGGCGAGGCTCCGGAGCGAGACGAGGGAGCAGTCACAAATGACCCGACACGCACTTTGACAGTGCAAGGCTTCTTATTCTGCACCGAAGGTTTCATTTTTGATCGCATGGAAACAGTCTGATGAGCAATCAAGGTACACAAAAGGGACGTGAAAGAGATTAAAGAGGAAACAGAGAAGTGGCGTTGGATGGCGCTCCGTACCAGCGACCGCTCGACACTGCTGTGTGTGTACGGAAAGATGTTTCTGCTTTTCTTCTGCAGATTTAAATGCAGGAAGTCCTTCAACTCCAATAAAAATCATGATGATTATAGAGAAGGGTTTAGCAACAACAGCACACGGCAGCATGCAAAGCACTTATCAAAAATACATGGTAATCAGGCAGTAGCCACAGAGCGCGAGGGAGAGGCTGCTGACAGGCTGACGAGGCGGTGGCAACAGTCCGCGGTCTCATTGTTAAGGATAAGACCTCGACTGTGGGCTCTAATGAACACCAGTCTGTAGAGATGTTTTCACATGGCTGCCGAGATGCCACATCAACACGTTGGGTGGGTAGAGCTGCGCGCCAAGCAGGGTTAACACACTCCTCTCTCTGAGCTTCACTCTTAATTGGACTTGAAGGCACTGTCAGGTCCAATCGTGATGCGGGGGTGCAAAGCTGAATCTGCTGGAGAGAAACCTGCCAGATCTGGTGTTGGGCACGCCAGGCGGGGGGAGAGGAGATAACATATGGGGCAGGAGTTTCTCAAATCCCAGTTCCAAACCAGGGGCGATGTTTTTGTATTTTATCTAAATGAAAGGCAAAATCCATCTGAACCGAGAGCCCAGACGCTTTTGAAATGAGAAAATAATAGTTTTCCAAAATAATCCCGGCTGACGTTTGAGTAATTTAAGATGATTTAGTTCCTTTTAGCCTCTGTCCTAACGATGAAGGTCAAACCATTTCAATGGGGAATAACTGAAAAAAGGCGACTCCATCAATTTAGATAATTTATCCATAATTAGAAGAAGCAATTAATATTATTTTTTTCTTTTAAAAAGGAGCTCTGTGAAAAAAAATCAATAAACCAAAAGATAATTTGGTCTGAGAGCAGCTGCAGTAAAGGCTCTGAAAATGATATGCAAGGAAAAGTGTGCAAATGAATGAATAATATTAACAAAGCACTGTAGGAATAATAGGTTGTGTGGATCTTTCATCTTGTTCCAATGCAAAGCTCAACCTGTGTTGGAGCTTCACATGTAACTGCCCAACATTACTTCGTTACAGCCATCAAAACCGCAAACAGAACACGTGTTGCATCAAAAACAAAAGAAATAGTAAATGGAACCATTATTGGAAGTAGAGTATATATACTCTGACCCTATAAATATACTCTTATTTCAGTGTTTGGCAGTGATTTGGCTAGCTGAGCCCAGTCACCGTTTATAGGCTGCTAGTCTGGCTTTGACTGAAGGGAGCAGAATAGTGACACCTACTGGCGCTTTCCAAGATGTTCACCGTGATTTAGCAACAATTTATCCTCAACAACCTCAACACAGTTGTGCACTGGTCGGTTTTAAACACACAAATTTTATGTATTTCAGTTTTTGAGTTGAAATGTAAAGACAGTGTCTTCCCCTGCATTCTTTCTGATATCCAGCAGGGGGCGACTTGTCTGACCGTATGAAAGCGGGCTGCCGGCCTATCTGAGCTCAGTAAACATTGTTCTGATACGTTTATGGTCTCGAGTCTTACTGAGTAAAACACGATGCTTATTTTATAGTTTAGTTTTTAACTGAGACAATAAAGGCGAGGATGCTTCAGGTGGCGTTAACTCCCTATGCTACAAACAGCGTATCGGTTTCTTGCTTGTTAGGCATAGTTCAAAATGGCCAACGTGGCAATGGTGGGAAAATTCAGCTCAAGGCTTCAAACCAGATGATGATGTCACAGTGCTGAATTCACTTAAAGAAAGTAAAGTAAAAGCTTATTTATACAGCACCTTTCACAGACGTACGTCACAAAGTGCTTCACAAGAAATGTAACAAAACATAGTAGAGTCCTAAACACATCATAGAGTCCCGGTCTAGTTAAAAGCATATTGAAATAAAATGTCTTCAGCTGGGTATTAAAGGTCTCCACCGAGTCCAGACCGTAGAAATGGAGGACGTCCATCCCACAGTCTGGGTGCAGCAGCTTGGCACGATCGGTGAAGCGAGTGTGGGGCCCACTAAAAGGTTTTGTTTCAATGACCTCAAGTTACGAGAAGAGGGATGCGTACGAATCAATCAGCAATGGAGGGCGGGGCCTGTCCCTGTAGTGCCACGAAGGTTAAAACGAAAACTTTAAAATGGAGCCTGAATCTGATTGGAAGCCAGCGTAGCCACTTTCAAACAGTTTGAGCGGGTCATTGGTCTCGCTGCAGGTTTGAACAACCTGTAGACGAGCCAGCCCTTTCTGTTTAGACAAGTAACAGACTGTTAAAGGAGTCGAGTCTTGTAGAGACAAAAGCATGGACTATCATCTCAAGTTCACTTGTTGACACCATCGATCTAAGTTTTGAGATGTTCCTCAAATGAAAAAAGCTCCAAAAGCTTAATCAAAAATCATTTCTGAGGCTACGCTTCTGTGACGGACCTAAATCCCCCAGTCGCTGATTAATATCTGACACTGCACTGTGTGGTGCAATGACCAAAGACTCAGTTTGTCTGGGTTTAGCTGCATAGCTAAAGACATTATTTATCCAAACGCATGCTTCGTACCCGTCTGACCTGTTGATGCCTGTATTTATCTTTGTTCCTTGGTGAGAACCAGCACACGTTTAACAGATTTGTAGCATTAGCATCAGAATTTCCTGCAATTTCATGAGAAGAAAATGTAGAATAACACCCGTGAGCTACATGTGGCGCTCACTGGTGAAGGTGTTGTTTAGTTACATGCAGGTCCAGCTCTGATCAAATGTGTTCCAGCTGTTTGGGCCTTGCACTGGTCTCTTTGGGGTGGAAATGCATGGAACCAGTTCTAGATCAGGTACGGTGTCCACTGGACTTGGGTGCTATATGGTGTGTTTACACTGGGACAAAGGTTCCAGGACCAGCTAAACTAGCCTAGATTTTGACAGGCTTGATAAACAAATGTCTGGATATGTGGTGGAGGACAGAGTCTGTGTGCTGCAACTGTGAATCACTGATACATTTCTCGCAGTCGCCTCCTCCCATATCCACTAACAACCCAGCAACACTGGCACCAGTGTTTCAGGACCAAGATCTCCATATTCATGGAAGGTGGCGTCAGAGGAGTCACGCCCTCCGAGGCAGGGCTGTGGTGTGAAACTGATAACTGGCACAACCTCCCAGCTGAAACACAATGATGAGATTTGTTGTGCAGCAGCAGCAGCAGTCGTCACTCACTGTAAACATGTGGGGCCGGGTCTGGACTGGCGCAGGCACGGCTTCAGTGCACAGTGACTTAGAAAAGTGCCTTTTAACCCCTTCACTGAAGGCCCATTACGTGTTATATCAATAATTAAAAATCAATAACAGTAACAGGTCTGCGTTATTTGGAAATGACGGTGCTCTCACCTTGCCCTTGATTCTGCTCTCCTTCCTCCTCCTCTCCGTCTTCATAATCCACCTCTTCTACTCCTTCCTCCTCCTCCTCTGCCTCTTCCGCCTCCACCACCCTCCCTTCATCACCCTCCTCTTCTTCTTCCTGCTCCACCTCTACCTCCTCCTCCTCTGCTTCCTCCTCCTCTTCCCCCTCTCCATCCCCTGTCTCCACCTCCCCGTCCTCGTGCTCCATTTGCTCTACATTGTAGTCCATGTAGGCTTCTACCTCCTCCTCTTCCTCCTCCTCCACTTCCCCCTCCTCTTCCTCATCCTCTACGGCTCCTTCCTCCTCCTCTTCCTCCCGGTCGTCCATCTCCTCGGTTCCGTCCGTCTCGTAGCATTCCTCCATTGTGGAGTTGTCCATGTCATCAAGGTAGGTGCTCCTCTTGGGGGACGTTTCCAGGGTTTGTCTGTCTATGCTCTTCCTCTTCTTGGCCAGAGGGCAGCCGTACACACTGCAGAGGAGAGATAAGAGGGCAGCCGTTAGCCGTTAGCACCACCTGCCCATAAATGTTCAGTCTGGTTTGTGCCCGGGCCTGTGTTATAACGGTTATAATGTGTATCACTCAGGAGCGAAGAAATATTCAGAAAAGACCAAACTTTGCCCAAACGGCCTTAATTAGACACGCACTCATTAACTGATAAACAACAAAACGCAAAGACGTCGACTCTCTATCTGTGCGGGGAAACAAAAAGCAGAAGATCTGGTTTAGTTTCCACATTCATTGATATTCAGGTACCATCAGTTTGCTCTTCCGGCAGAAGAAAATCACTGTGCGTGCCCTGCAAACGCTTTGTTCCAAACTGATATGTCCTTGTTCCCAAGTGAAGCGAAACACATCTGCCTGTCTGGGATTGACTGTAAGGGGGAACAGACAACCTGTAGCCTGATTAATTGAATCTTGCCGAGGCACCTCGGGTTTTAATGTATTCTCCGGCTCCCCCCGGCAGCAGGGGGACAGATCCTAATCTGATAATCTGATAATCTGTGTATTTGCTCCGGCTATTGATCACAGGGGCTTAATCCATTTGATTCATCAAACCTCGGAGAGCCCCAGACTCCTACCTGGCCCCCCGAGCCGCCCGTGTGTGCGACTGTTTGTGTATATTGCGGCTGAGCGCGCACATTTGGCATGTTAGAACAAAAGCACCACACAGTCAGAATTATGATGAGTTCTGCTGAGTGTTTTGGCCATCAAATAAAGTCCCTGTCCAGGCCGGAGCACAAGAGAGCTAAACACGCTTTGGGCATGTTCACTCGGCTGTGAAATATCCCTGGCTTCCATTTTTACAACCTCTGGATGTTTCCCCAGGTTCTGCGCTACTTAGAGTGAGACCTGATGTGAACGAATGGCACAGGAAGGCATGCGGGGGGAGAAAATGGCAGCTGTTAGTCACTGTGAGCTACTTCTGTGGTGGGAAAAACTCATCACAGACGGTCTCAGGTACCCGCTTTTGTTTCCTCTCTTTCTCTACTTCTCCATCCAATATCCTCTCTCTTGCTCTCTTTCTTTCTTTCGCCCATCAGTCAGTCAGCTGGCAGGCTCAATCTCGCCCAGCCCTGAGATTCCTTAATGGTCTGACCCCCTGCACCCCCCGCAACCAGGGGGCTCATTTCATTAATCTAAGCCCACATGGAAACTCATTCCCTGCCTGACAACCTCTCCCCCAGGGCAGCGAGAAGGTCTGCAGGACAGTGAGGGAGGGGGCGGTGGCGTGCTGCAGCACAGTGATCAATAGTGCTTGTGACCAAACATCTCAAAAGCACATTAAAATGCCACTCATCCCAGCCCCTCTGTTCCAGCGCCCTCTCCAAATAAATCAAGGGCCGGTCCCAGCAGGTTAGCGGCTGCCAAGGCAGGCGGGCTGGCAGGAGAGGGGGATAGGTGAGTGGGAGGAGTGGGGGGAGCTGTGTGAAAAGCAGATAAACAGCTCACCCCTCCTCCCTGCCTCTGTCTTCTGGTCCTGCAGTTTCACCTTTATTTTAGCAGTGAAGCAGTCCTGCAGGCGACCAGTGCAGCGCCGTGTGCAGGATGCCATCAGCCTGCATGGACTCTATGTCTCCTGTGTTGTCCTGCAGCTCAGAGAGCATCTAAAAACTGTGCATCTGAGTACCAGTGTAGAGACAACAAAGCAGCCTTGGACGTGATGAAACTAAAAGCGCCCACCTTATGCACTCAAAGCAGCGCCCCCGACTGCAGCCCCCCCAAACAGCAGTTGGTTGGCTACCTTAGGTATCAGTCACACAGGCGTCCAGTTTTTTAAAGGTTAATTAATGGTTGGTGAATGGTTCGTCGAGGTCGCCGGCTGTTGCCAAGTGAAATGAGCTGCAAAGAGTGTGCAGCACCAAAAGCCTCCTTGTGATTGCTTTGGTTTCTCGCACATTGCTGTCGTTGACGTGCACATTTTGCATGGTAGATGCAGACTGATCTGCAAACACTCGACTCTCGAACAAGTGCGACACAAACCAGAAATGGAGACGTTCTTCAAAGTAAAAGTGCGGTGTCACCGCTGAAACAAAAACATTTCAATAGGAGCATCTTTTACTTTGAAGGTAAGTGGTCTCCGTTTCCGGTTTGTTCACAGCATTTTTCAGAAAACTACAGGCGACCACAGCAGACGATTCTCAGCCTATTCCAGCTCTAGCTACCAGTCAGGGAAGACATATTTCTGGTGGTTACCATGGGAATACTGAACGGTCTCTAGGCTTGCGTTATTCGTGCCTTGCCATCTATTTCAACCAGTCGGTTCATTTCCCCTAGCAAGCGGCGGTTGTCAGGCGGCTGTCAGCCAGTGCGTAGGCCTGAGTGACCTTAGCTAGGTCTCTGCATTCATCTAAAGCATTTGAAGCTACCAGTGTTAGTTTATGTGGCTTGTGTGTAGGAGTCTGCTGCGGTCCTTTGGTGACGTTACTGATTAGTGGGTTTCATTTCTGAGCTAACGTTAGCCAGCGTCGCTCAGTGTTGGGAAGTCACTCGGGGAATGATCCTGAGCCTTTTATCTTCTGCGTGTTCAGACTGTCAGAGGCAAACAAAAGTTGGGCAAGGTCTTGTATTTTAGACTGCATTATAGTGTGTTCACAAATTGGCAATAAAAAAGCGTTTAATACGTGAAACATGCTGCACGGAGCACGTTTAACTTGATGTTTGCTGTCAAGCACTCAGCTCCGGCTCAGGGGCTGACAGGTATTAATGTGAATACACCTGAATCAAAACAATGCTGTTGAATTGCTATAATTGCTCCACAACATCAGCTAATGGATAGCAAATAATAACTGCTGGCTTGTGTATTTTTCATTGTAGTTTTAAAAGGAGTCGAGAACACTTCATTATTTCGGGTCAGGCTTGTACAAACAGGGATGCCTTTTAGCAGAGCGTGAACAAGCTTTAAAACCTGACGCTGCTGAAAGTTCCACCTACGGTCCAACAGACATTTGGATGCCAGTAAAGAGCTCCGGCTCACTGAAAGCAGCCACACAGATTCTTATGTAAATCACTTTTAATCACGCTGCCGTCGAGGAGCGTTGCGTACAGAGCGCCCCGGCTCTCAGGTGTCCTCTCGTCCCTGAGCCGTCAGCTTGTTGTGACACGGTGAAAGGTGTGTTTGCCCTGCGATGACTAAGCCACAGGAAGCCTCCGCAGCTCGGCCATCCCACGTTCCCTGGCTCCGTCGCTGTGTGACCTTGGCTGCGCCGTTCGTCATCACAGGCACTGCATCCCACTCGCTGCACTTGGCAATTAAAATTCCAGAAATAATTAAAAAGACATTCTGCAGGCACTGTGCAGAGAAAGGAAGGCAATGAGAAAATACTGCACCATCCTGAGTTTTCTTTTGCTTTTGTCCCCCCGGCAGAATCACAAAGTCCTCCAAGAAGAGTGAGCCGTACGAGAGGTAGTAATCAAAGAAGAAAAGAGCCTCAGATCACAAAAAGACCACTTCATATTTCATGGAGTGGGCATCCTTGGCATTAGAAGATGGAACAAATTCTATTACAGTGTGAACAAGTGGCCTTTTAATGCAGAAAAGAAACCTTTTGGATACGGAGAGGGCCCCATTCCCCGAGATTTAATGCGAGGGAGGGAGGGTGAGAGGGGGAGCGCTCCTGTTTGGCTAATTTTGGGCGACAGTTGAGCGACTGCTGGAATGCGACAGCATTCCACGGTGCCTTTATTAGTAGTCATATTAGCGGCTGTTCGCAGCAGGGGCAAAAGCTTTAGCCAGTCATTAGCATCACACACTATTTGTCTCCGTGACGCACGGATGAGGCAGCTGCTGCTGCTTCCTTCCTCTCTCCCTCGTCATCTCCTCCTGTCACCAAACATTCCCACCTCAAATGTGTCTGTCTGTTTTCACCCGGCTCCTTTCTCGGCTCATATTTTAGAATAAGATGACGGCCGTATGCTTTATCCTCATTTAAGGTCACCAAAGGTTGTAAAAATGTTACTGAACTTCAGTGTAGCGACCTACAGGGATGAACACCTTTAATGTCTGACATCCTGCTGTTCTTTAAAGGACACAGCAATGTTACTGGGAATTTTCTGGAACATTAGGGAACATCCACTCTGTCAGCAAACATTTCCAAAACATCCCGGCAATGTAAATTATGAAGTTACTCGATGTTAGGCAGACATTATAGAAATACTGTGTGGGAAGAGAACGTCCTAGAGTCGTGAGTAGGAACACTCGGAGAACGTTAGGCAACATTTTGGAAATGAACAAGTCCCTAAAAATCCTCCAAACATTCTGGAGAAGCTTAGCGGGGTAGTTAGAGGGAACGTCATTACTGGTTCCCTGAAAATCCAGAGAACAGTTTGAAAGTCCCCTCATTGTTCACAAAATAACCAAACAGTCCAAAGACCCCACGAGGGAGCGTAGAGGGATGTCTCTAAGTATCCCAAATATCTCCTGTGTACTACTGCACAATGATCAAACTGATGAATGGTAAAACAAAACTAGAGGATTTTTCTCATTCCTGAACGTGTCCTTTGTGGTACGCTGGCATGTGACCCCTGAACAAACAGAACTGAACATCCTCCTAAACGCACATTAGAGACCAGCTTAGACCCATGTGTGAACATCCTTATTGAATCCCCTTTGAGATGTTCTCATGTGTCCAACATGGAACCATACGGTGATGTCCTCTGCATACTGTCACCAATAACAGAACAAAATACGGGATTTTTTTAAGACCACTTCCAAACTGGGAATGATGGAGCCATGTGGGAACACCGCCTAAACATCCCAGATGTACTCCATGTTATGGTGAGACTAATAAACAAAACAATTGGAAAGCTAAAATAAGAACAGTAAGGAGTACGGAACCACTTGGAATATTCTCTAAACTTCCCAGATGTCATCCATGTAGTTTAAACAGGAAAAATAGAACGCCTCTTAAACCCTACAGGGAGCGTCTGCATAGGACCGACCTGGACCCTGAACACGCTGTCATCAGAAGGAGGGAACCATGAGGGAACGTTCTTTGTGCCCCGCTGAGCTTTTTCAATAGATATAAGAAAATTCATATTAAGTCCTCAACAAAATGTTCTCAAAGGACCAATTAGGAACCAGGAGGGAACATTCTTGAAACACCCTAAATGTAAGGTAAAGGAACCAACATGTAGCTGTTCTAAGTCATACAGAGAAGCATACGAGCTTTCAGAACATCCCTAATGATCTCTGATGTTCGAGACATTCAGTACCGTTTGAGAACCATTAAAGAAACAGCCAGCATCGCCGCTCCGTGCATTTCCTCCCATATTTCCACCTTCTTTTCCCATTTTCTCATTCTTCGCAGCCTCTCTGTCTGCCTCCACAGAGCACAGCAGAGATGGAGGGAATGCACCGCCTCTAACTGTGCTCCCTATCCAGCAGGAGGATCTATAGACATGTGTGGCAGAGCCCTGTCTCCATGGTGATACCCTCCAGAAATCCATGAGGGATTCACCATCCTCACCGCCAGCCAGCGAGGAGAAAGGAAAAATGAGAGAAGGAAGCAGACAGGGAGGAAAATGGGAGGCTATAGGAGGGAGGCAGAGGGGAGAATGTATGTTTCTGTGCATGTTGGCATGCATGTCCTCGAGTCTGCTCTGTGTGTGTGTGGAGAAATATGGGGAATCTATGGCAGCAGAGTTGAAAAGAAAAGAAGAGTTTGGTGTGTGTGTGAGTGTGTGTAAGTGTGAAAGAGGAGAGAGGATCATTTCAGAGCTGTCAGGCTTCTCCCGCGAGCAGCGGAGAACAAAAGGCAGCGTCTCGGTGCAGGAGGCTCAGCGCATGGCAGACGCTGCAATTTGGGGCGTTTTCTGGCGGCTCAGGCTCCGGCTTGGATATCAGCTGCTATCACCCATTCACACCCCAACACACACACACACACACACAGCAGAATAACTGTCAGACTGTCCTAAAGCTCATGAAATATTACTTCACAGCAGCAGTCTTGGAATAATCCTCACTGTCAGGGAAACTTACATGATGTTTGTAGGTGTTGCAGTTCCATGTCCACTTGGATTTACGCACACGTGTTAATAATAAAAGCATAATTTAACCATAATCTTTTAGTGTTTCGTTTCTCCAGAAAGCATTAACATGCCACAGTCCCCGTTTCTTCAGCCGGTAATTTAAATGATTTCAGACAGCGAGCGCGGTGCTGGAGTAGCTGAAAGGCAGCGGGCCCCCAAAGACTGGCTGCTCATGTCTGCTCGCTGCTGCAGCTCTAACGTGCAGCCTGCAGCTACTAAACCCAACTTTTAGTCAAATACTGCACTTGCTCTGCCTCAACTCTTGCCGTTAACTCTTGCTCTTGTTTTTATCCGAGCCTCCGCTGGTGTCCTTACTCCCCGCTGCCTGTGGAGTCTCCTCCTTTATACCGAGCCCAGCGAGAGCCCGGGAGCTCAGCTCAGCTGTGATGCACGACAGCGGTGAGAAATCAGCAACATCTCCCTGCAGCCGCCCTCACTCCTCAAATGCTCAGTCTCATTCCTGTGGTCTCATATGCTAACGTCTCCTGGTACATGTGCGTGCACGATGCTCAGACATCCAGGTCATGGAGGCAGCTGGACTTCTCTTCTTTTTCCTGGACAGCTCATTGCTAATACAGTTTGGGGCTGAAAGACATGACATTAGATAACTAGCTATCCAGCGTTGATCTGACTGCATTAATCTCTTTAGTCTGTGTTTTAACCTTGGTCAGGTTTGTGACATAAATCTGTGTCCTCGGCCCAACTTCAAGCATGCTCTCAGAGGGTGTTTGACTCGGCCATTGTTGCTGCTTGTCCAGTCCTGTTTGTGGTCTTCATGGACAGATGCGTTCTGCATAGAGGCGTGACTATCTGCATGCAGTCAAGTGCCCCATCTGCCAACTACTGAACCCCAAACTTGCATGGGAAAGCCTCTCCGTGTCTTTATTATGGAGCTGGAATGAAGCTGGTATGGTTTTTCTTTGTCCTTGTTGGGTTATGTTAAACTAATGCCCACCATACACTGGAAGACATCTAAAGACAGTCACAAGTCAGTTTTTAATCATAGAGTAGAAGATTTTTGCAGAGATCTAGGATCTTACAGGGTCACTTTTTGCAGCTAAAGTACCTTTAAGATGATTTCCCTTCATGCTGCTGGTGGAAATTCATTAAAAGAAGCAGAAGCAGCTTTTGGCCTCAGCTGCCTTTGTGTCTGCTGTGGTTTGTTCTGGAAAAACAGGCCAAAAGAAAAAGAGAAGATGCTGCAGAAACTCTCTGGAGAAACACAAAGAGCTCCTGTTGGTTGCTGACGACGTTCGTGTGAGTGAACTTCACAATTTGTATCAGCCAGAACCAATGAAAAGGAAAACGTAACATGCCAAGATGAGAAAAAGGCGTCTCTCTGAGCTTTATGACCACCCTACACCAAAGGACACCACGTAACTGCAGCACGTCGTGACTTTAGCACAACTGTCAGGATTTCATTGCTACACTGTGAACATTTAAATCACTTAAAAAGTATTTTGGACTGAAGCTGAAAATACTACAGTAACACGTGATTTTCACTTTCTGTGTACGTCATTGTGAGAAAAAAACTAAATACTCTGAGCATGCATGCAGTATTTTAATGTTAGATCATGAAGCATTTGTGTTTCGAGGCTCCCTGAATTAACTCCGAGGCTGGGGATTTGGTCGATTATTGATCTGTGTTTATCGTACAAGCTACTTTGCATAATTTCCAGCGGAGCTGGAGGCCGGGAGCTCATCGGGCAGCAGAATCAGGGGGTGTAATGTGGCTATCTGTCATGCTGCAGCTAAAATCACTCCTGGATTAGCCAGGTAAGGAGTCTCTCCACAAGCGTAATGACTTCAATCAATCACCCCCAACTCAGAGGAGCACACAGAGAAGCCGGTGAGTTAGCTGCTGGCCTATCAGCCATTTTGGAAAGGAGCTCCTTGTGGTTAGGCCATTTATTCGGATGAGCAGATTTGTTCCTTATATTGGATACCCTGCTAAAACCTGCAGTACGAAGCTGTCTTTCTAAATCAAAGTGCACATCTTCATGTCCTATTTCTCCAGATTTCCATCTCCAGCAGGAACCAGCAGGCTTTCTGCTGAGAGCCACGGAGCAGCTGGAGAACAGAGAATGTATGGATGCACCAACGCACGGCTGCTTTCACTCTTTTCGTGAGATTTGTTGACAACAACGAGAAACACCAGCCACATCGAATACTGGCTTTCAGAATAAAGCGTCTGCCCTTTGTGTGTTTCATTGCAATTCCCACTCTGTGCCATGTTTACTAAGCCCCGTCTCTCCAGCAGTGGAGGAGGAGGGCTTTTTGACATTGATGTAATTTAGTTGGCAGCTGCTCTAAGCGAAGGGCTGGCTGGAGGAGGCAGGCAGGGGGAAGGGAGGGCTGGTGGTGGGTTCAGGGGTTAGGGGTCATGATGTGCCCGGGCCTGAAGCTGGCCCTGAGCAGCTGCCTGCCCCCCGCCTCCCCTCTTCATGCCCATCATGTCCCCCTGGCACGCTCCGCGCTCACCGCACATGATCTGTTATTCCCTTTGATGTCTTTCCTCAGGGATGCGGTTATTAAAAAAAGAAGAAAAAAAGAGGATGAAAAAAAGCATAAACACCACCTGTTTATCTGACGCCGGATGATGTCAGAAAGGTAGTCTGCAGGCTTGTCATAAAATGCACAGGAGGCAAATAAGGAGAAATAAACAAATGTCATCAAAAAGGAAGTCGCATGTGTGTGCCACTGTACATTTAGCAGTCCTGGCTTTGAAATGCTTTCAAAAGGCGTTTTAAAAATGCATTAAAGGTTCATTTGAGAAAACAACAGACAGCAGAAAAAATGCTATTCTCTAACAGAGTAATTCTCAATCACGGCTACCAATACCCCAGGGCTTATTCTGCAGTATCCTAGGCTGATAAATTCAACTTATCTCACAAAACAAGAAATCACGATTTAACAACTTAGTAAACCTCAAGAGCTGAAAAGTTAAAAAATATCTAAAAGTTATGGACACACAGTAGAAACAGCCAAAGTAAACTGGTGTAAAAGTGACAGAAAAGTGGTGGTATTAATATGAATCATAACGGCTGACCCACACTATCCAGCTAACATTATGAATTAAAAATGAAATAATTTTATTTAAGATTACAAAATCTCATCATTTAGACTTTTAATATAAATATTTACCATAAGCTGACAATGATGAGATGGAGCAATGCGTTAGAGCAAAAGTAGCAATCAAACACAATGAAAACACATCACTACATAAAAATGCATTATTGGCAAACTGCACATAAAGCATTAAAAGCAATTAGTAGTAGTAGCAGTAATATCAATATTTTTATATTAATAGTGATCATACTGCACATCAGTGTTATATAGATCAATATTACTGCCACAGATATTTAAGGTTGATCTAATTTTAAATATTTTATACACTTTTTAATTTCCAATGATCCACCCAGTTCCACAAAGTCGTATGTTTGTAGAGGATAAGAAAAAAAATACTGTTAATGAGGTTTTCCTTCAAATATATTCATAACAAATGAAACAGCAGAATTAAGAGGCTATGAGCTCTGTGACATGGCTAACTGTTAATATCTGTGGGGGATCAAGATTGAAGGTGTGTACTACCAAAACAGCTGGTCATAATCAACTATGTTCACTTGTTTCGGTGATTTGTTGTCAAGCAGAGTTAATTCTGCTTCCAGAGACAAGGTTTTGGTGTCTTCTATTTTTAGATTTAACTGGGCAAGTACTGCTTGTCGTGCTTTCTCTGGAACAATGCCTGCTAAATGTATAGCTAACACATGAAACTGTAAGCTTAAGGTAAAGAAACTGGTGAATGATCTTGAAAAATAGGTGGAATTGTTACAGCTGAGGTCTAAAGGACCAGGATGTGAGTGGGCGTTAAGGAAGCATCAGGGATGTGAGATGAAACATCTTCAAGCATTTTAAAGAAATCCAGATGCTTTTTCTTTCCAAGCTATTAAGACTACGATGACCTGGATGACTGAGAACCTTCAAAGACATACTTAAAAACACGCTGTTTATACAATAGTTCCTCTGGTTGTATGTGACAGCGATCGATGTCTGACCGGCTCCGTCATCATACTGCGGGAATGATAACAATTGCGTTGGAGCCAAACTGAATGAACCCCAAGGCTCCACATGAAGTCTAAAGTGTAGAAGCTAATGACAGAGCTGACAGATCCAACCGACTTTGTTCTTTCACCCTCAGCCCACACTGTCTTTTTGGTGATATAAAGCTTTCCCATTAAATATGGAAATTTCTGTTTCGGTGACAGATACTTCACAGAGGGGGGCTGATGGCAGAGACGGTGTTTTTTTGGAAGGGGAAGTGGCAGATTTTGATTAATGCGACCTTATCTGGTTCTGCACATGGAGGCAGAGGGGTTCCTGAGCTTGGCGGGGGTGGATGGCTGCCTCTTTCTCTCTTCATAGTCACTCTGCTTCTGTCTTCTCTCCGTTTTGCGGTGAGGTCGCTCGTCCTCTATCTTTGCTTTAATGTCTTGTAGTTGCACTGTCCTTTAGCTTCACATGGCCTTCAGATAATTCGGTCTGATTCCTTTCGTCCCCTCTTCACCTCTTCACTCTCTTCATCTCCGCACCGATCCCACTTAGCATTTCCCTGTTTCTGTTAAAGCTGCTCATCTCTCTGCTGCTCCATTGTATCTTCAATTTCCATATCTGTTTCTCTTCCTGCCAGGCAGAGAGCGAGGTGCAGTGTTGCTGCTTCCCCTGTCGCTCCATCACCACCTGGCCCACTTCCAATGCTTTTAGTGAGAGCTATCTGTCAAGCTATGAATAATACAGGCCCAAGGCTGGCGTTAGCTTGCTAGCTAGCTATGCGGAATCCAAATGAGGTCTACAGCAGGAAGAGAGCACTTGACTTTTAGCTCGCTACCACGCTCCCCCTACCAAGACAGGCAATTACTCAGCCCACAGCCCCAGCTGCAGTCGTAGCAATCATAAACGCAACCCCTCACATCCCCCGTCTCCACGCACACACTTTGCATGTATAAGTAGGCGCGCACGCTCCATCTCCATCCTGCACAGACATTGTCTACGCAGAGACAGAAAGTCCATATATGACAGGAAATCCATAGCGTTTCAGGCGGTGAAAAGAAAAACTGAAATTGTGAAAAGCTCAAAATATATTTTGGCAGTGTTTTCATGGAGGATGATGATGAAATCAGGGCGCTGGTTTTAAGTGGAATACTCATGGCCGCCTACAAATGGTAACGCCGCAGGAGCAGATGTTTGATGAGGCAAATTTAAAGTGCCAAGTGACACCAAAAGAACTCGTTTATGAGCCACAGAGATCTATTAATCAGCCGCAGCGTTACTTCATCATGCCTTATCTGCAGATTAACAGGAGACACATCGTCCACCTTTATCGCACCTGTTCCAGAGTTATGGCAGAAGGCTGAGAGGGCTATCAGGTATGTGACACATGTACGCTCGTATAATTAGCTCAGCACCACGGCATCCTAAGGTGACAGCGTTAACCCATCCATCATTGCTTCTAATCACTCATTGGTGGAGTGTGGGATGTAATTACAGAGCGCTAGGCAACGGCAGGCTTCACAGGTAAAAATAGTCATGCAGGATGAGAGACTTGTGCATGAGTTTAGCATGTGTTGTGTGGGAAAATGTGTGTGTATACATGCCTGTGACTACTGAGGTAATGAGATCTAGTTAGTGATGCTCCAGAGTGTCTTATTAACAAATAATAACAGCACTCCTTTGTTTTTACCTCGCCTCCCATCTATTATTCACACCTCACAGATTCACTCATGATTCATTTATACGAGCATCTTGTGCAACCTAGAAACTAAATGTCACCCAAAAACATCCCCGTCAGACGTTGCTGGGGGTACGAGCGTGTTTCCGTGTGCTCATCGCTCGCTCGTGGTGTGCAGGCTTGACCGTTTGAAATTTGTCCTGCGTCAGATATAAACAGCATTTACCGCGAGAAATTTAGACTCCTGCAATCTGCCTCCACTTGTGCATGCACACATAAGTGAAAATGATAGAGTGCTATTGAAACAGATGAGTCGGATCTTGCCGGATCAGTAACGAGGGCTGTAGTGAGGCCATTCTGCCATTCAACCCCCCTGTTGTGAAATCAGCATGACGCCCTGTGTACTTTAGCTGGATTCTCTTTCCGCTCAAATTGCCAGGTTGGAGAGCGGCACTCAGCTGGGAATGCTGCTCTACATGTGAAGTAGGTTGTGCGTGTGAGATCGCATTTAGAGAGCCAATGCAGATGTGGATGCGAATGTGTGTCAGTGAGCTGCCCCTCGCCTCTGTCCCCTCTCTTTCTTCAGGTGAAGAGCCTGTTCTGAAGGCTCTGCTCCAGTCGAGGGCCCTTAAAGCCAGGATGGAAGCACTTTACCCAGATAGAGGTAAACCTACAGTACACCATCTGACTCCTAGTGGACCATCAGACAGGAGGAATAAGTGGTTTGGCACAAAGCAGCAACCTCTGGGGGTGAAAAGTAAAGCTGCAGTTCCTCTAATGGCCACTTGAAGCTGTCTTTCAAATATAACATATTTTCCACACTATAACGCTCGCTTGAAATCTTTTAATTTTGAAAATGCACCTTATATATGAATTCTGGTTGTGGTTACTGACCTTGAACTGATTTTATGTGGTACACGGCGCTCAAAAATCTGTGAAAAATATTTTAGTACAACTGTGGTAAGCTACGAAGTCGCACTGTTTGATGGATTCATGGAGCATTACGGCTACTGCAGTCAGAAGCCTCGCGGAGTAATCTGGGTCCAAAACTCTGTCACTTTGAGGTCCCAAAGTCAAACGAACACTGCAGCATCACTGAGAGTTAAAAGTGTCTGAATGCTTTCATCTTTAATAAAATGATGAGCGTTGCTGCTTTACCAGGTGTAACAATTAAGTTTAACATCCATGAAAACAGGATTTATTACATTTAACGAAGTTAGAAGTTAGCAGGAAGTTAGCTCGCTAGTTCCCACCTAAACATGATATAGCATGTTCTGACTGAGAGATTTATGAAAACATTCAAACGTACAGCTCTGCTATCACTTCCAACATAAACGAAGACAGAAAACTAAACAGCAGTGACGTTTGTAGGGTTACTGAAGTTGGACTAGCTGGTATATAATGATGTGCTACGTGATCGCTAGCCACACAGCTATGTTAGCATAACATAAACAGTGAAGCTGGA
>VUQR01017474.1:0-22001 GCA_015108515.1 Hemichromis elongatus
CACACAAACGGTAATGGCAGATGAAAACACTCTCCTAATGCCCTTCTTATTGTCTGTGGACAATTTAGCTTTAATCCAATCAGGATACTGCAGTGTGTTATTAAAAAGTCATGTCTATTTATTAGTTCACCTTGATAGGTTAGAGTCCTGCAGCCCGATCCTGAATATAAAACACTTGGACTAAAAAAAGTGTTTGTGTGAATGGGTGAATAAGACATGTACAACACATATCAAGCATATCATTAACTATTCGTTGATATTAGACACTATCAGAATATAGCACTATCAATAGCATCATAAAGGTAAACCATGGAAGACTGTTAGATCCAAGTCAACACCTCTTTGAATCATTTGCACCCAAACTGCACATTATAACTAAAATGATGGAGGATTTGTTACATGGTTTTTGTATCAGTGACTATTCCTAACATGCCTAACAAGCTAGGTTTCATGAAGCACTGATGTGTAAATAGTTTAAAAAAAAAGTTTATTATCAGTTTCTGTTGAAGTACCTTCAACAGTATTAACCAACTGACCTCAAATACATAAAAAAAAAAAAAACCCTGAGAAGTGTTATTTGCCCTGGCACTGTCCTTGATATATCATCTTTCCAAACTACATGCTGAAGCCTTTTAGAAAAATGAGTCTATATATTAAAAAAGAAATTTGATAGATCTCTCTCTCTTTTTTTTTTTTTAACTAAAAACAAGTGAAAACTAACCAATGAAAACTCATTCTCAAGCCAGTGTCATTTGTATTTAGATTTATTTATTTATTTTCACGCACAACACTGGAGTATCAAAAGCTGGTCAAAACTGGAGTGATGTCGAGTGGAGCAAATGTTAGCATTCAAGCAGCATCACATTGTTTGCATGATTGTGAGGTAGTGTAAGCAATCGCACAGATTGGGAAACCTAGCCTGTATGAGGGAAGACAGAGTGATCTGCCTCAGGGGCTGTTCAGTGAGAGGGCCCAAGGGACGGAGTGCCTACGGCCCTGGTGATGATGGTGATTGATGCTGGCACAATTCAGACACCCCAGACGCTGAAGCAAATTAAAAGGCTATTTTGTAAAGTTGCAAAGGAGCACAATGGTGGAGGGGAAGCGATGAGCACGCCTTCCCCAGCTCTTCTGTCATACCATCAGCTTCTGTTTGGTTTCCTTGGTGTCATCAGTCCCCTAGGGAGGTGAGCTATTACAAGCCTTTCATGCTCACTCGTAAAGGATACACTGCTGATGCTCCTTGTACGTATATGGAAGTATGTATGAGTATATGGCAAGAAGTGTACATAACAACTACTTTAAACTATGATTTTAGTCTTTTTTGTTCTATATTTTTGTTTATTTTCTCAATGCTTCACCAACAATAGAGATTCTGCTACTTTTGGTATTATATTTTATGTGCACCCGTGAAGCATAGTGTGACTTGGGTTTCCAAAGGCTGTAACGAAATAAAGATTGCTTGTGAATTACTTCCTTACTATGGGTCACTGGAAGAAAATTAAAGGTACAACTACCCTTGGATGCTTGCTGTGAAATTTTCTTTTTACGTGAAAAGGAAAGCAGCGCTGCTGCTAACTCTGTTGTCCATTAATTCCTTATCTGTACATGATTTACAAATCACTTATCCTTGGTTTGAATTTAATTGACCCAGCTAACCTCAGGATGCACCCGTTTCTGGGTGTGTGTCATGCCTCTGTCTGTGTGAGTGTGGGGAAAGGAGATAGACAGAATGTGTCAGGCTATAGGAAGAGCATCCTTCGGGGAGGAAGACTCACATGCCAGAGGTCAAACCAGTGTCAAGTGGGGAGTGAGGCCAGCTGAGCTGCCTTGGCCCGTGCATTGTGCTCATCAATGCAGCTGCTGTCAGTTATCAAGAGCGTGGGCCTGGGGTGGGGGTGCAGGCTGCTTTGATAGAGAGGAGCGTGCTTGTGTGTAAGTCTAAGGGGGAAGCGAACGAAGGCTTGTTGGAGCTTGAGGGCATATGGACCTACAGGACCAAAAGCTCTCTTTTCCATGCAACACATGGCAAGTCTCTCACAAGCGGGTCACCTGCCCCACATCTCCAGCCTGCTCAGGAAAAATGGTTTGTGTGCGTGTTTTCCACTATTATTACACTCTTCTGTTTGTAAAGGTGCAAGGTTATACAAAAATATCTGTACACTCATGATACGAAATTGTACATTTAAAAATAAAATAGGCCAAAGAAGCAGATTAAAACTATGTTTAATCTAAAGTTAACCAAAACATTTGTAAATGTGACAGGAGTCTGGTTTAGGCATGAAGATGCAGGAATGTACAGTTTTAAATATTACTCATCAAAAGCACATTTTAAAGGATGAACACAATTTTGAAAACGACGCTGTTGTCAGTCCCACTGTTTGCTCACTGGCTATTATTATCTCGAACATGGCTGCTGTG
This sequence comes from Hemichromis elongatus, assembly GCA_015108515.1. Classification (NCBI taxonomy): domain Eukaryota; kingdom Metazoa; phylum Chordata; class Actinopteri; order Cichliformes; family Cichlidae; genus Hemichromis; species Hemichromis elongatus. Next base: position 2,422 of record VUQR01017474.1, read on the forward strand.
ATCTCAGTCAGGGGTGATAAGTTGCAGGCTGCAGTGTAGGCTTGATTGCCAGACCTAGCAGCCCTGGGAAAGATATAATCAGTCCTGCTGAAGTAGGGTCACAACTCTTGCTGGAATGGTTTCACTGGCCTATAGCAGCTTATCACCTGCTCCCACCCTGCTCAGCCAAACTGCTGAATACTAACCACAAGGATGGGGGAGCCCACTGTATGAATCGATCTACTCTCACACACATATATGTCCTGCTAAGAGGTCACCAAGGCAGGGTAATATGTACACTGTCAAGTCAATAGGCAAATATTAGCTAAACAGCTTAACAGAGAGTGAGAGAACACAGACACCGCATGCATGAAAGGATGGACGCACGCATGCATCAGACATCCCAGTCTGCTTCCCATGGTGCATCTGTCAGTCTCTGATCTCTGAGTTGTATGCAAGCAGGGGACTCGTATATGCTGCATTAGAATAAGACAGAACTGCAGGAGTGCCTTAGACAGACTGTGCCCTGATGCAGCCGCCCACCCTTGTCTTTTCAGCTGGGCTTTCTCATACTCACCCCTTTCATTTCAGCAGCTCTGTGGGACTGGGCTTGTCCCAATACACTAAACAGATGGGCATCTCACAAAGGCCCGTGCGTCTCAGCAAACTGGTGTCCTACATGGCTGATTACACCTAAATACCAAACCCAGAATTGATACAGTGGTTCATGGTCACATTATGCAATGGGTTTAGAGGGTAGCCAAGAGTGGGTTGAAACCTGTTTCTGTTTTTCAAATTTTATAAATACTGCTACTGGTACATTAGAAGATGTAGAAGTGAAGAACACAGCATGCATAGATAGACAAATTCCAAATAAAAAACATCCAGAAAATCATCTGGAAGAGATGTTATGGGATTTAAAAAAAAATATATATATATATAAATATAATAATGTTGGTTCAATTTAACAATTTAACAAACATTTTTTATTTTATAACTGGACAGAATCAAGAGAATTTTGGGGATTTCATCATTCAGATTTATCATGTCATTCATAATCAATATCACTTAGTTGAGGCTCACTCGAAGTTGACAGTGACGCTAAAATCCTACCAAAATGCTGCATAAAACTGTATAAATGAAATAATATGTATAAATAATAATATATAAAATAAAATCATCAATACACAGCTGATAAGCATCTGTGCTGGTATGAAGTGGAAATGCACAAGTAATTTTATCAGAGAAGGGGCCATTATTACCATTTTTTTAATGCATATAGATTCGAGACATGATATCAAGGCCTTCCTTATTTTAGCAAGACCATTCTGCACATATGAAAACAGCACGTCTTCATGAGACATGATACTGGCATGCTGGCTTGTATAAAAAATACAGGTTAAACAACAAAAAATATGCCGCTGTTTAAACTTTGTTAGTCTTGCTGCTGACATGAACTGCAAGCTGGATTTATAAAACTATAAACCAAAGTGCAAAATAAACACACTGTGAGTATTTGAAAGCGTTTTTTTCCCCAGGTATCCAGCATTTTCCCTTCTTTATTTTACCACCCTTCCCTATGATAGGAGCATTGTCAGTCTGTGGATGCTTGTGTACATCCAACTGCTCAGATTTTCATCTGATGATGTATATGTGTATATACGATAGAAAGAAACACAAAAGGGAGAATGAGTCACTGCCTGTAGCCAGACTATCAACATAGAAAAGAAAAAAAAATCGGGGCTTCTTATCAGCAGCTGTGTCCTTTCCTTCCTCTCAGACTGCCCTCCCATCCATGTCTGGCCTCCCAGATATGCTAATCACTACGTAAGAATATCCTGTTGGATAATTACCATACATTACCCTGTGCTCATCTCAGGATTAATTCTTCACGTGCATAATCGCATTTGGGCTTCTTTTGCGGCCCAGTGTTAAAGGTGAACTGTGGGTAAATACGATTTACACTTGTCGGATGGTATTGTTTGGAATGTGTTAGCTGCTCTTACCTTCAGGATAGTGTCTGCAGACCGAGATGGCTGAATGAAGAGGATTATCTCTTCAGTCATAAAATGTCTAGGCTGGTGCATCTTAGAGAGTCATAATACCGCCACCCAAGGCTGTCTTCAGTGGTGGATTTCCCTGCATTATCTTTTGTGTTTTATATTCATTTGTATATTAATATCTTTGTATTGATCTCTTCTAGCGTGGAGGCACAAAATCTCTTAATTACAGCCCGACTTAAGCTTTCTTAGATTATTTCTGTTTCTGGAGTTAACATTTAACTTCACAAGGTAGGAGTTACAAAAAGCTGAAAGATCACAGACTACATGATTTATGCAAAACCACAGTTATAGGTTAAGACTAATAGATATTTCAGGGACTTTTTTACAGATGGTAAAAAAGTGGTTAATGTCATGTTAATAAGTAAGTATTTTCACTGTATCACCATTAAAAAGTTTTAATAACACACAAATAGCCACACATTGGACCAAAAGTCTGTGGTAACAGTTAATATGCAGTTGTTTAAACTGTTATTGTTAAATAATGTTTATATAATTAAACATGTATTATGTTAGCCATAATCATGTAGAACACTAATAAGAAAATGGTAATATAACAGCATGTTATTAGACTGATCAAAGTGAGCATGGGTGTGCTCAGGGTAGAAATAAATGAGTAGCTCATAGTAAAATACTGTTTCCAGTAACAGGAATGGGATTGTGGCGCTCTGTACACTGCAAAAAGTCCAAAGCTGCATTTGTGCATGCATTGTGTCAGTGCATTTGTGTTTTATCATTAATGTTACATTTTAATAATGTGTCAAGTTACTTAATTATCTCTCAGATTTGTTTTTTCTGCTGTTGGCACTATTGGTTAAATTGTGTCAGTTTAATTCTTTAATCTGATAAACATCCCTGTGAGGAGTCATGAGAAAACCAAACTGGTAGGACAATGATGAAAATCTTACATGTTTAATGACAAGTGCGTGTGTCATGTTGCCACAGCAATTCTTTGCCTCTCCTCTATGGTGTAATAGATGATAAAATTGGGCATTTTTACAGTTGTTACCTTATAGCTAATCCCTAAAGCGCAGTACATGAATGGAAAGCATTGGATTTAGTTCAGTGTACATTTATATTGTAACAGTTTACCATTTTCTTATTAATGCATTTACGCTTTTATATCAAATTAAAATCGTGTTTATAGAAAAATCTCAGTGCTGACATTTTTATTTAGCGATTTCTATTTGGTTCAAAATACATTTGATGATATCGTTACAAAAGTTTTTATGACATTTAAGAGCACTTATCAAATCATATAAACATTTAGGTTATAGCAGTGAAAACGTGTCTGCTTGGTAGGCTAATCAATGTATTCCAGTCGCCCCCTCCCCGATTTTTATATCTCATTTAAATATATTGAGTGGGCCATCTGTACGCCATTTATCTACATCAAAAAGCCGTTAGAATTGCTTCTCCTCCTCCTGGTCCTGCCTCTAGTTGAGTTGACACTTACAAATCAATTCAGACGTACATATGTTATAGCATGCATGCATCCAAAATTAGATAGATAGATAGATAGATAGATAGATAGATAGATAGATAGATAGATAGATAGATAGATAGATAGATAGATAGATAGATAGATAGATAGATAGATAGATAGATAGATAGATAGATAGATCCTTCAAATCTTACAGTTCTGCAACAGGCTGTTTAGATGTCTGCTTTATAGTCATGGTGCTTCATACATGGACACAGGAAGCTATTTTAATTTGAGCTTCTTGAGAAATGATGCCTTCGTCTCTGTCTGCAGACCTTACAGCAAAGCTCTGCTGAAGCAGTTGTGCACATGGCCCATGTGAACAAACCATAAAAGCACTATTACAAGAGTAATGACCAAATTTAACAGTTTGCCTGAGCACACCTGGGTTCCAGCCAAGGACTGTATATTTCCTCTGACAGACCCAACATCGGCGCAGAATGCAGCCAACCAGAACGTAACTGGCAAGGTCAATATCCCCAGAGAGAGAGAGGGGAGTAGTTTAAAGATTTTGTGCGTTTGTGCGTTCATGTTTGTGGCTGCATAAAGGCCACACAGCAGAGAAGGACAATTAACAGCGATCTCTGTTAATTCTTACAATATTGGAATGAGAGTACAGAGCAGTGTGAGTGCATGACTGATAAGGGACATTTTATCATTTGATCACGCGTAGCGTGTGGGGCTTCTCTTTACTATACTTGCATATTCTCATGGAAATAAATCTGAGGAGAAAGAAGTAGAAGAGCTTACAAATCAAATCAACTGAGTGACTTATTCCTTCACCCTCTGCAATGTTAGTGTGCTGCCTTGTTTTCCCCCAGCTCTTGGCTTTTCACATAGCATCAAGGTCACAAAAAGACCTCTCTTTATAGTCACACATCATGAAGGGATAAGGAAAATTTACTATAATATCAAATAGAGATGTCAACACTAGCATAATATAATAAGTTACATATACTAGATATATGTTATCTATATATTAAACAACTTATATCAGAGTTGTTCGTGCTCTGGCCTGCCCGAGTGCCAGAGGGACAGTGGGTGGTTAGATTCAGGACAATGCATGGAGAAAAGTGCTAATGGACTGACCGATTGGAACAGCTGATCACAGCTCAGAGTTCATAGCCCAGTGCATTACGCCTCTTGACTAATGATGATAATAAAATACAGTACAGCTGAATGCAGGACTTGGATCTATTGCTCTCTCCCAGCCCAACCAGCCTGAAATAACACAGAGTTGGCATCTAATTTTGTCCATTCAAATAGCTGGACACCGAACCTGCCAGAAGACTGCCAATCCCCTTTACACATAGTTTAATCCTTTTGCAGACTGAATAATGTCTACTATTAATATTTGCAATATTAAAAAAATATTAATAAAACTGGAGGAGCTGTTAGCGTGTGTATTTAATCGTTTCCTCTATGTTTTAGTCAAATTTTGAAACATTGTCTCAATCTAGTCATTTGCTTAAGGTTCCATAACTCCTTAATTATTTATTATTATTTTACTAAATATTAGAGCTGAGCATGAGACTACTTCACTTGCTTCCGTATTATGTGGCCATGCCAACTGTTTGTCCAAACAGTCTCATCAATGCAGATGTTACATTTGCTATGTCAATAAAGCTATTTGCAGGTGATTGATCAGTCAAAACCTCTCGGTTCCCGTGAGGAATGAGTGAGAATTAAAGAGAGTGACAGGAAGAAGGTGTGAGAATCACTGATTCTTCACATCTGACCTCAGTTAATAACACAGGACCCGTAGTGATCGGTGCCTTGGTGCAGTACGCCTATTGGTTCTACTCTCTGGAGAGAATAGGAGATAAAAGAAGCATGACACTGTACCCCAACCACAATCAGGAATTGTCAGAGATCAGCATCAAATTCACTGCAAAGAAAAGGAAGGGGCACTGTAGGGAAACCTCTTTCTGAATTTTACAGACCTGATATGGTAGATTTAGTCTCTGGCATTTTTCCAAAGAGCAGCAGTACTTTGTGTTCCTGCTGAAACACTGAATGGTAATCAAGCAGCCCGTTGATTTCCTGCACCATAAAGCTTTGGGGTATCCTGACCATGAGAGAAAAGACAGATGTCAGCTAAACAAAGCTTTTTTTTTTCTTTTTTTTTTTAAAGAATAAGATCAATGACTATCTCCATGTTGTAGAGATAAAATCAATTCTGTGTGGCTCTTAGCATCAGTGAAGATGAAGCAACAATAACAGAACATGGTCATTTCAGGGTCAGAGGAAATTTCCAAAGAAAACCTTTAGTTAAGGTGTTAGTGTTGGATTCTGAATGTTGTGTAGTGCATCGATTATTTTCTTCCTTCATGTTTCCAAGAACTCTTTCACACAAAAATGGGGCATACAGACTAACACCTCCCCCCCCCCCCTTTTTTTTTTTTAAATTGCTCTGATTGGTGCTCAAGAAAAAACCCCAATTATTAAGCAACACTGTGTGGATGAAGCTCCACATCAAATTGATTGATGCTGCATAAAGAACTAAAGAGGAAAATACCTTAATACAAATGAGGCATAAGAAAAGAAAAGTAAAAGAAAAAGAAACAGTGCATTTCATGGTTATCTAAATTCGGTGGCTTTTATATGTTAGAAGATTTCCATTTTTATTAATCTCCTAAAATAATTATTAATTCTATTTCTCACCTAAAGGATTAGACTGCTTTATTCCACTACATCTGTTGTTTACCTCCTTGATACACTTCTTCATGCATGCAACCAAAAACTAAGAACCCTCTCTTTTTGAACCCTTTAATCCATGATTGGCATGAAATGATTCTCTAAAGTGTTAATGTAATCTGAACAGAGCTTCAAAAGTTTTTCTTGCAGCATTCTTACAGATTCCAGCTTTTCCTTCCATGCATACAGTAATACAAATTATGTGGAGGATTTTTGCTATAAAGTCAGTTTTTGCTTTGTGATGCAAATATGACAGACAGTGTAGATCATACAGGTTCTGTTTTGTAACCTTTACCTCTAAATCAGGGCCCATGGACTTGTCCGGTTCAGCATCGGATACGAATAATGTGTGAACGGATGAAATGTTGTTGGAAGGAAAAATCAATTTTCCATCTGTGGCAGACACCCTGGAAAGTGCTAGCCGATATCATCCTATAACTGCTTTTTTTTTAACCCCAGAAATAAAGATGTTTGACAGCGTAGCATGCTGTGGTCAAACACGCAGACAAGCCTTTTACACCGAAGATTGTTACAAAGTCAAACACCCTGCCTGCACCTCATAGCCTTCACCATTATTTCCTGGAAGGGTTTTCATCTATAATGTGCCTCTGTGCCAGCAACAGGTGTGTCAGGAGGCATTAACATTTTAGGATGTCATTCTGTCCCATTCGCAGGTTACAGTGTATAAAGGATTTGTTGGGTTTGTTAGGTTTTTCTCAGAAATATTCACATGGAAGTCAGTGGGTTGTTTAGAGGTCACTGTGATCTCACAAAACATGTCTTTGAACATAACTCGATTTTTGAAAAATTACAGAAATGTGATGGGATAAATTAAGTAAAACCATTTTATATCAGAAAGGTTAAGTTGTTTTCTTTCCCTTTCGACTTAGAGCAAATGTTCTGGGCACAAAATGTTCCGTCTGAGGCGGAAGGCAAAGAAAAGGAACACAGAAATGCAAGAAATACAAGAAAACTTCTAAAAACAGGTGGTTATCCAAACGGAGCCTTCGTGAAATCAGCAAAGATACACAGGAAAGAAGCTCAGACAATAATTGAAAAACCATTTTACGTTTTAAGGGGAAATAAACAGGCTTTGTAATTGTGTAAGAATTTATTGCCAAGAACCAATGTTACAACAAAGAAATAATCAACTAAATATTAATTTCATTAGTTTTTGTGGACAGAGTTGGATGTAAATTACAATTGGACCGTTTGCTCCAGTTCTCTTTAAATGACCCGACGGGGCAGAAAATGAAGACTTGTGTTCTACAAATATTGATTGTTTGCATTATGTAGTATAGTGCTCTCATTCCAGTTGCATTTTAAAACTGCTCCTACACCTTCAAACGCACAGGTTGTTTTCTCAAGTGGTGCTAAGCACTGACTTCAAGTAGAGAATAAATCAACCTGTGGAGGATGTAGAACATTAATGAGCTGAGGGACTTGGAACAGAAAGATGGAAAATGAGAACTGGGACCATCTGTCAGTACTTGTGATGAATGGAAATGGACCTCTCTTCTCCATCCACAGTGCTCTAGTGTTCACCACTCCCTCGGATGACATTTTTCTCATCGGTCGTGTTTTGTACATTTGTTGCAAATTACTCCATCAGACATCGCTAGCAGCTGTCTGTCAGACAAAGGCAATGCTTGATGTGTTACAGACAGGTGAGTGACAAGGAAGAGAAAACCAACCGAAGGCAGCAGTCAGAAAGAAAGGAGAAGAGAAAAAAAAGTAAAGGATGAGAACATGAACTCTCTGGGGAGGAGCCGTATCGGTTAGTCTGAGGCTAATTCTTGTGAGGATGTATACGCTATCTCCACGAAAAAGGCAAGCAGAAGGCTGATAAAATTCAAGTGGAACTGAAGTTGTACAAATGGACAGAGATAACTCCAGGGAAGGGAGAAGGTAATAGGCTAGATACTGTGACTTTCTTCAAAGGAACAGATTCTGGCTATTTTTCACTTACACGTGTGGAAAGAAACAGTTAGCAAGGCTGGATGTACACTATTAAACAGTGGAAAAACAAAGCAGGTGTTTGCAATTTGCAATTCAAATAAATCCCTTCTTGTTTTTTTTTGTTTTTTTTAATCAAATTAATGCTCTTCATGGAAAAAAAAATCTATGGGATAACATAGTGTCTATAGCTTTGGAAAGGATGTTGAAGAAGCTGAGCAATATTTGATATAAAAATATGTTTTTATTATATAGGTTGATATTTTCATTTAAGAGAACCACAAGAGAAATATTCACTAATAACATGCTACACATCAGTTCAACCGTGCCCCACATTCTCATATACTTTTAAAATAATTATAACCCTTTTCTAAGACGGTTTAAATCCTTTGCAAGAGCCAGTGAAAAAGTAATCTGAAAATATATCAAAGGAAATTCAAGTTTTTTTAAACAAAAGTTTTAGATTAACTGGTAGCAGCAATCCACAAAATCAAATATTTGTATATTACGTCTTGATCATCAGTCACGTCTCCACATTATCTAGTTTCCATTACATATCAGAGTGTTACTGAAAAGGACTAAATCTAAAGGATTAAAGTCAGATGGAGGAAAAAAGGCAAGAAGTTGAGTGGAGGAGCCCTCGGTTGTCAGTCAGTGGCAGGTGACAAAGCAGAGCAGATGGTGATACTGGGGGTCTGAGTCGAGTGAATAATGTGCTCTTACGCCTGGGGAAGTAATGTCTAAATTAATATGATTTGTCCACCTTTGATATTTAAGAGGATTATACCTTATGTTCAAACACACAGTTGTGAAAGACCTCATATGAAAAGTGACACAGGGCAGAATAGAATTAGAGGCTCCTGAAAGACTTCTTCATTCATTGTTAACTTCTAGCCTAATCCTTATTAGGATGTACAGGTCTGAGGGAGCTGGCCGTGGCTGTGGGGGACATGTGCCCCTATTGTGTGTCTGATGGTTAATTGTGCCGTCATGGCAGGAGGAGGAGAGAGCAAATGGGAAGAGAATAAGGGATCAAGAAACGTATTAAGGCCCCCTGCCTGTTATGGGTGTTACTCGGGCTTACTGAGCTCTGATTCTCTGTGGCTTGCTGGATGAAGTGCAGAGCGCAGTCAGTGTGTCTCCCAGCAGGCTCACATAAGGTATATCACATATGTGATCATGCAGAAAGCTGCAAATGAAATGGAGAAAAAGGAGAAAATGCTTTTGGAACATTACATTTATCAACACAAAAACCTGATTTAAAGTTTGTTTGTTTTTTTTAACTGTTATTATTTTATTTCAGGGCTTTTCTCAACAGATCAGTCTGAACAACTGGCTTAATTTCCATAAATTAAATTCAGCTACTTTGATTATAGTAAATGAAGGCTGTGTTTCATGTTGTCCTGGTACAACCGTATTAAAAACAAATGTAAACTGTAAATAAAAACAGAATCAAATGATTTGCAAATATGAACAATAACACAGTAAACACATTAAACATGTAACCTAAAGAAACTGTAGTATTTTAAGAAAATGTTTTGAATTTGAAGGCAGCAACACATCGCAAAACAGTTGGGATGGGAACAATAAAAGTCTCAAAATCACGTGGTATTTAAAAATATACACTTGTAGGGACATTTTGCTACCAAATGGGTGAATTAGCAGCAGGACAGTAACATAACTGGGTATAAAAAGAGCATCTTAGGGAGTTTCCCAAAAGTAAAGATGGGCAGATGTTGCTTAATCATGCTGCAGCTCTATGAGGGTTTATGCTACTATGTGGTTTAGGATACTTTGTGACAGGCTTCTAGTTCAAGCCACAGAGAAAGTGTCCAGAAAAATATGACAAAGAAGGATTTAATGTTTTAATGTTTGAAATTGAGCTTATAGTTTATTGTATGCATCCCTACATTTGCAAATGTAGCAAACCCAACAGTCTTTAATAATTTGTGTTTATGTGGAAAACTTATTGAAAAAAAAAAGTACTTTTCAGAGTTTTTGTTTAACATTTATTTATTTTGTACCAACTAGACTCATCCACAAAACTTTTGCTGAAAAGGTGAACCCTTCCACTGTGATGAATTTCTTTCTCACTGTTTGATGCAGGCATTTATCTTTGGGTCTAATATAATGTTGTCCAGACGAGAGCGCCGCCTTTGTTCAGCACTCTCGGATAAAAAGGTTGGGTAACATGAATGTTTAATGTTATTTGTATTCATCAGGATCTGCAGCTTTCCTCTACTAGCCTGACTCCCACAAAAACACCATCATCGCCACCATGTCCTTCTGTCTCATGCCCCAGTGTGCTGGTTTCACTTCGGTATACTCACAGAAACATTCAGGCAATGCTATCATGCAAATAAGGCAGGCTCATTTCAAGGGCCTTTGGGAAAGCAGTGGTTGATGAAAGATGTTCAGTAATCAGTTGTGAAGGCAATGTGGTTTCCATTCACACTGAAGCACGTGGGAGTCATGTTTCGAACTCAAAGGTCAACATCAGCAGTAATGCTACAATCACACTGTGACAGTGGATGGACACTGTGGCACAAGTGAAATTATTGCAACCATGTGCAATGAACCTGGAGTCTTTCTGCCTTTGAAATGCTTCTTTGGTGTGTGAAGGTAGCAATAAAATGTCAACAAGACAGAGTCAGTCAGACATCAGTCTAATTGGATGAGGTAAAGCTGGACGTTCCATTTGTTCCATTTTTGATGAGACAGAGATTAACTGTGATAAATTGGTAAATCTGCTGCCATCTACAAACACAAGACGTCATGTTTACAAAAATCTACATTTGCATCTACAATCCAGCCAGAACCTTTTCGATTTGAAATGGAAATTCACTAATTCATCCACAAATAGTGAGGTAGTTGTTATGGGATCACAACTTTAGTGTAGAATGACATTTGTGCTTTTATATTGGAATTAGGACTGTCAGTGTTAATCATGTTAAAATGTGTGTGGAGCTCGGCGCTAACGGGTTAATCGAGTTAGCGCGGGACACTCAACTAACGCGTTAGCACCGTCCAGCCCCACACAAAGGGCGATTCGCGTTAACTCATTACCGGAGATTTGCCGCGTTAACGCCATTTTAACGCGATTAACGCTGGCAGCCCTAATTGTATAACCAGTTAGCAACCAGCTGGTTTGGTGGGGTCCCCTACTTCAGCGGTCCCTAACCCCTGGGCCATGGACCGGTACCGATCCGTGAGTCGTTTGGTACCAGGCCGTGAGAGTTGAAATTTATGGTTTTCAGGGTTATTATTATTTTTTATCGTTAGTATTTATTGTTTTTATTGTTAACTCAGTTTCCATGTGTCTTTTCCTGTGTGTTGTGAATAGATTTTCTTTCTTTTGGTACTGGTACTGGTTTTATTTTGTTGCCCAAAAGGCCGGTCCATAAAAATATTGTCGGACATAAACCGGTCTGTCACGCAAAAAAGGTTGCAGACCACTGCCCTACTGCACTGAGGGCATCTGTGTGATCTTCCTGCAATCAGAAGTTGAGGATTTTGAGCAGTCAACCTCTGAATAACCCAACTACTTAATATCATTCTTCAACGGCAAAAAAAATAAACCCAACCACCTATTTTTCCAAGTCACAAGGAGGGTTCGGTCTTATTTTTATTTATTTTACTCATTTTAACAGATAGAGCCGTGTCATCTATCAATCAAAAGGTCAGTAGATAGTGAAACCTGAGTTACTTCTCATGCATTTATTGGCATGTTAGACAAGATGCTTCAGCATAGAAAAAGCACTAATGCAAATGGGTGAATGAGCCTTGTAGCAAGAAAGTACTATATGTGTTCAAATAGAGTGGAAAAGTGCTATGTAAGTACCAGTCCATTTACCATTTACTCTAGTGTGCCGTGTGAACTGAGAGTAATATGCAAAGCTGTTGCAGAAGACCCACCATGAAGGGTAATTTCATGTGTTAATGATTACCAGAGCACATCATTTTATATACAATATTTTATATTCTTTTTTATGTTTAACGGAACAATCATAAATTCTGTCCTAGTACTCTTTTTCTCTTTTTTGGTCTTTAACAAAATGAATGATTAGGAGGATTTTTTAAAATTAGATTAAATTCAACATTTTCTTTCTTTGCTTATATACCACTAATGCAAGACTCTGAATACACCCTCTTGGTTATTTTTACTGCCGCTGCTTACCATCAAACTATGCTTATGAACTGATATACTTCAGGCTTGTCATCATGTATATTTTTCCACTAAACTAAGCAAAGCCAGTATGGCTGACAACAAAAGTTGATGCTATAATTCTGATTTTCTTTCTTGGAAAATTAAAGAATCGGGAATATTTCCTTAAGGTAAATTAGATTAAAACAGCAACATCTGACCTTTTTCAAAGAGCATTCAAGTGAGACTTTAACCCTTAAATTGCTTTAAAAATGACCTTTTGTAAGACTGTTGACAGCACACTTGCAATGTTGCAGCTTTTGTTCACTTGATTGTCTACAGCTTTTGTCAGGAGTGAAATATTTGTCCTCGTTTTTGTTTACACACACAAAATTGGAGACATCTTATGCTTTGAGGGTGAAATTTACTGTAGTTGAGCAACAATTCAACCACAGCTATTGTGCAACAACCATTACAAGTTATAATTAGAGACACTGTTGTTGTTCCCATTTAATATAGTTTATGTCTAAAAAAAAATAAATGGCATAATTATAGTGGTTAGAGCAAATTATGACACTTTTGGTTGTGGGTAAACATTCTGTAAACTGCCATTAGAGGTGAGGAGGCTTTCTGTGCTATAAAAAAGGCACAGAGAGCAGGTGGAGAGGCAACAAGGCTTAGGCCCCACAATCTGCCATAATAACCCTTCCATTTACTGCTCCAACACCTCCTGTCTCCAATTCCTTTGTGTGATTGAAGTACTTTGACAGTTACAGCATTTAGTTGGTCTTCTTATCTTCTTCTCAACACATTATTGTTATTTGAACTTTTCTTTATGTTAATGCTTTTATAAATATTTACCCTAGATTGTGACATAAAATAAATACGTCAACACTAACTTTTAAATGTTTATTCCCCTTTTATTCAATAGTAGACACAAAGTCTGTAACATTTACAATGTAAAAGAAAGCGTAAGTAAGAAAGTGAAAAGGCAACTTGTACAAAGTCTAAAGATGAATTGCTTCTTAATTAACAAAGGCTTCAATTAAAAAGTCTCATGTTTTTTTTTTTTTTGTTGTTTTTTGTTTTGTGGTCACTCTGTTTAGGTGTGTTGTAATTATAAATCAATCAAAGTGGTCCTGTTATCAGCTGATTAGCCTTTTCACTAAACACTGTAGTCATTATGAGACTGGAGTACTGCGCTTGTTGAGGTTATGAACTGTTGCTGGACCTCTGATGTAGTGGCTTTCATTACTCTGTTAATGTTTCTCTGGTTTGATAATGATCCACTTATGTCTGCCACAGAAGCCCTTCTTCTTAATCATCATATGAATAAGTGAGTGTACATGTACTGCATTGACTAGTTCAAATTTAATGAAGATGTTTTAGTACTATAAGAGAGATACAGTATACAGTTCTCTGTGATCTCCTCACTATGTATAATGCATCATGTTTCTGTTTGTTTTGCCGAATGCACGGATTCAGCTACAATCCTGGCTGGATAGATCATGTTTTTAAATGTTAGTATTCTGTGCTGTCTAAAGGTTTGTCATGACAGGTGAAAAATGTCACCCTAGTCTCAAAAAAAAGATGCACAATAAAAAATAAAGAAAGAAAAATATCTCCTTTTTGTTGACGTTTTTTGTTGTTTTTTTTCCCACGGTAAATAAAGTAGTCACAATGACTTTCTGTAGCAGTGGAATAGTGGCACGGCGGGGGTTTTTCAAAAGATTTGGATGCGCTACCCCGTTACAATAATATTCATTGAAAGATATGTAATAACTATTAGTAGGCTAATTATCAAAAGAGTGAATTTTCTTCTTAATTAGGTTATCTTGGAAAGAGCTGTGACAGAGAAGCATTGAAATCTGGGATGCAAAACCAAAAGCTTTGGAGCTCATGCTTTATCATTAGTTCAATACAGTCCATTACCCAAAGGCACAGAACAATGCAATTAACCCTGCAATCATTTATGTAGGCGCTATATGTATGGGCCTCATACTTAATCCCCTCTTAGATAGTTAAGCTCAGGCATCATCAAACGATCCAGCCAAGAATCTATTCTGGCTCATCTTCAGTCCCATTTCTCTAGTCGTTCTTCTAGTCAGCTGAAGTTAATCACCACCACATCAGCTACTCATATATTTTTTAAACAAACTGCCTTAATAAATGCATCGTTGTTAATGCTGTTTAAATTCACAATTTCAATTCATATGTTTGAGATATAACTCATACGATTACTTTAGGTCACAAGACAAGATGGACACAATATAAATCTGACTACACAAATATAAGAATATTATTAAAAGTTGTATAATTTTCTATACATACATTTACAGTGCAGGCTGTGTGAGACAGCTACATTCAACAGCCCCTATGTCACGTACACTTGTTCATGTAAATATCTAATCAGCCAATCACATGACACCAACTCAGTGCATTTAGGAATGTAGACCTGGTCAGGTAACCACTGATACAACCAAAAAATAAAGAAGAGCATCTGTAAACTCACAATGTGGCAGGAATGACGGACACAACCACGTTTCAACACTGGTTAACGTCTTTATTTCACACTTTTCATACACTTTTGCCGTTCACACAACTCGGCTACAGCTTTCCAGCGGCCAACCACAAACCAACAACAACCCCACACAACAGGACCCCACACCGCTCTTAAGTAAATGGTAAATGGTAAATGGACTGGTTCTTATATAGCGCTTTTCTACTCTATCTGAGCACTCAAAGCGTGAGGCGCGATTGCGATGCTGCACAGGTGCGTCCGCCTTACCTGCCGCGGCACCGTTGACGGCGCCCAGCTACACACAATCAAACCCTGAAGCACATGGGCCTCCGCAGAAGACCACATGGGTGCATCTTCTGTCAGCTAAGAACAGGAAACTGGAGAAAGGAAGACCAGAAAATCATTCCTTGGTATTATGAGTCTTAGTTTCTGCTGCAACATTCAGATGATGTAGTCAGAATTTCATTTTGTGCCCCCTTTAGGCCTCTTATTACCAAGTGAGCATAATTTTAAGGTAATGTTGTCATTTCTTTAGAACCACAGTGTACCCATCCTCTGATGGCTGCTTTAGCAGGATAATGCAAAATGCCACAAAGTTCAGATCAACTCAAACTGTTGTCCTGTACATGAGACCACTGTACCCAAGTGCCCTTCACAGTCTCCAGACCTAGCACAGGATCTCTGGGAGGGAACGGAACTGAAGATTTACATCATGTATGTGCAGGTGACTGTGCATGGCCAAAATGTTCTTAGTAACAAAGTAGCCAATGAGTTTTTATTAAAGCAGAAAAAAAATGAATTGCTAGGAAATTACTTTACCTACTGACTCAAAAACAACACAGTTCATAAAGAAGTAAGGGAAAATCAATACCGCAAGTTAATTAATATTTAGACATTGCCTACAAGCTTCATCCTAACACGCTGACACACTTTACTCTCTTACATGACTGGTCATCAAATGACTCTGGATTGGCATACAAAGCGTGAAACTGGTGGTGGGTACGACTGAGTGTTCACAAATGGAGCCTCTGTTTAGTTCTTCAGGCATTCTGAATGTTCTATTAACCAGATGTCTTGTAACACACATCAAGCATGAGATAACAGCACTTGGCTGATTCGATAGCACAGAGACTCGGTGTCTGTAACGCAGAAACAAAAGAGCTCCGTCATCCTTTGTGAGTTATGTGCAGTATTTTTAATTAAAGACTTTTTGTTAATAAAATCACATTCCTTGAGTGGAAATTTCCTTCCACTCTTATTCATATATTTTCAGCCACAACTGAAACAAAATGACTAAATGATTAATTATAGTATAATTTGAAAATACATTTGCCCCTGAGTGATTAATCACCACTTGTAAAATATAGTCTTGTAGTCCCTCCTGGTTAACATATTAAAGAATGTATTAAATTTTAATGTTTAATTATAAAAACGATCTCAAATGAAATATTTATGACTTTTAATGATTTAAGTGCTGATTTTGATTCAGAGCTACCATTGAAAAACAAAGAGTATACTTCCTCCCTGTTAGTATAAGGGTACAGAAATACTGGGTTAAAATGCAGCTCTGTCAAACAACTGCATCTCTTAATACACAGACAGGTAACAGATATTGCCATAGAAAAAGATAGCTGTACAAGTTTTCCAAACTAAGCGCTGTTTACTCCCCTTAGTACCTCATTCATCCAAATTACTTCATATACTGTAAAAGTAAACTTTACCTACCAAAACAAATGGCTGATAATGGATATGCATCATTATTCTGAGCTGATTTGTGGGAAGAAGAAGAAACGGAGGCTAAAATCGATGGGAACTGCACATTCTTCCCCTCCATGGCAGAAAGGAGACCTATTATAGAAAAATCATGATTTATGTCAACGGCAGGACGGATATCAGGTTGAGCAAGGGATGGAGGTGTGAGCCAATAATGATAAATGCCTCCGAGCACACCCAACCCCCTCACACTCTTCTCAAGTAGAAGGCTCCATACGCTATGACTAGTGGTGATGATCTTCAGCGGCTCTTCGTTTTCCTCTTCTTTCCGTTCTATCACTGCTTTGGCGCTTCTCAGCATTTGCAGCACTAAACTCTCATGCAGTCTTCCATGCTTCCCCTTTATCTCCCTGTTTCTTGTCATCAAATTCTAGCCCCCTCTTTTCTGTTGTTGTCTCTTTTCGTGTGATCTGTCTATATGGAGACCAGAGCTGCTGCCCATGATGGATTCAAATGATCCATCGCTTTCGGGAACACAGAGCAAGGCAGTCACCTTTAAGCTGTGACTGAGCAATCTGTCTCTGTCAGACATCTCCTGTACATGCAACACGGCCAGACAGTGAGCAAGTAGACGACAGGCAATGAATAAGAGGAATGTCCAGGACGGGATGAGATATCAAATGTAAAGAAAGAAAGAATCAGTGGTGTTAGCTGAATTAATACTGGGTTTTGCATCAGCTACCAAAGAGCTTTGTTCATAACAGAGACACATTGAACTGGTTATCAGTGACAAATAGCAGCCAAAAAAAAGATTGATTAACACACACCATCAATTTTAATAATGCATTGCATTATAATTCTTTTACAGGAGTTATTTAACATATATTAGAAAATTGCTGCTTAGTTATTACCCAGCTCAGTTAACCTGTGTTTGCCTATTCTTCGTGTTTGTGCTTCCGCCAACAGTACAAAGCTGGTCAGGAAAGCCGATAACTTGTTTGACTGACTATAGTGTGAGTGAGCGATTGTCGATCTGCTTTTGCATTGTGAGTGACCCTAACCCACACACACACATACCACCCACCATCACCCACTAGAACCACTTCTATCAAAGTCAGACCCACCCTTCTGCTTCCAGGCCCTCATTACCAGAGGCACTCTATAGGAATAAGCAGGTAAAGTCAAATCAGCAAGTGTCTCTTGTAGCAGTGTACGACCTCTTTCACAGCACTGAAGCAGAAGGGCTTGAAGCGCCTAGTATGTAATTGATGGAGACAGATAGCAGTCAGAAGTGATTAGCTCAGGGTTGGTCAGCAGTCTAAGAAGACAAGAAAACCGAGAAGTGCAAGTGCAGCAGCAAAAAGAGTCCAGCAGTTCGGACATGAGGCACATAGTCTATTACGTACAGGAGAGTCTACCTTCAGCACCAATCCAACTTTGCTATACACTCTACCTGACATTTATGCAATTCAGTAATTCAGACATAATGGAATATTGCTTCCAAATAGCTGTGACATTTGCTGTGCTTTACTTTACATTACTCAGCAACTGCAATGTGTTCTGAAAAAATGTCATCTCTATACTTTATATTGACTTTGGTAATATGACCTTTTGTACACTCCACTGGATATACAAAAAGCCAAATTACTATATACATGTTTTTTTTCTCTTTTCTCTGTGATGCGATGATATGTAAAGATGCCCCAGCTGACTGTCAAATAGATCAAATAAAATCTATTTTACATTTGCTGATGAATACATGCTGCAAATTTACACTTAAGCTTGAAAAGCTATGATATCCCAATGCACAGGCATGCTGCTTTGAAAACATTCAAAGAAGATGATATGTGGTTAATAATTACATTTCTAACGGGTGAATGATAAGGTTAAAGAATTCATTACAGAAACATGTTTAATAGTTTTAACCGACTCAGTGTTAATAAAATCTACTGAATGTATCTCTCTAAAAGCAAAAACATCAAAGATCATGTGTAAAAATTAAAAAAGATTAAAAAAAAAATCATAAATATCTATTCAAACCATGCTACATTATCGCTAAATCAATAGGGATTACTAATAGTAACTACAATGCTGGAGGTACTTGTGCACAAACGGCTGACAAAATGCTTCTGCTGAACTGGAACATGATCTAAATACTAATCAAATATCATTTAGAGCTGGCTTTATTTGAGGCTCCTGAGAGACTGTCCCGTCTTTTTTTCTTTTCTTTTTTTTTTCGCCATGGTAACCAGGGATTCATTTCAGAGGTGTCATGCTGCATTATCATCTCACCGGCTCATCCACTCGCCTCCGCCCTCTGGCTCTCTCGCTTTTGTACCTTCTCTGTTCAGACCCCTCAATCTCAAGCCTGCCCAGCATCCTGGAAGACATGTCCTATCTTGCTCTACCTCAGATAATACATTGATGTGATTTCTCTGCCTTACACACATACACCTACACATTAACACTTTAAGGCTATCTGCTCGCACAAAAGTAACACACTCGGGAAGCTACACACAGCAAGCTATTGAAACTGACCAGCATGTACCACTGCCTGAATATACCGAGAAGGAGTACATCTGGAAGGTGGCTAGGCACACTGTGCTGACCCTGTCAAGGGTTTCGTAGTCTTCGGGAGATCAAATATCAGACCTACCTTTACATCACAGCATCATTAAAAACTCTAATCATAAATTATTTTTTCTCAGGTGGTATAAATAC
This sequence comes from Hemichromis elongatus, assembly GCA_015108515.1. Taxonomy (NCBI): domain Eukaryota; kingdom Metazoa; phylum Chordata; class Actinopteri; order Cichliformes; family Cichlidae; genus Hemichromis; species Hemichromis elongatus. Next base: position 21,696 of record VUQR01017474.1, read on the forward strand.
ATTTTGATTTTACAAAATATGAAACATTTGCGCCTCTAAAGGTAGCAGAGCTTACAACGCTCACATCACCTAAAATTACCCACTCTCTCGTTTGCCTCAACTTCTCAGCGTATCCCCACCATTGTTATCATCATCATCTATCCTTTTTACATAGTCTTCAAAACATCCACTCAACCATGCATGTATCTTCTTACGCCTTTCAACATTAATTTCCATGCATAACGTGCCTTGTCACCTTCATGCTTCAGGAACACCATATGTATTCACAAGAAAAGTAGTTTCAAAGGTGGCTTCCACCCTTTATTC
>VUQR01017475.1:2035-17077 GCA_015108515.1 Hemichromis elongatus
AGAGAAAATCAAGTCATAATGAACTGAAGTCCAAGCACTCCAAAATAGAGTTGAAATATATTCACATATGTCTAAAAACACCCAAACTGGCAGAACCGGCACTTCAAAGCTAATTAATCCACAATGTTATAAAGGATGTCACCTTGGCTACATCCATCCGATGGTGTAATAATTTCGGATTTTCATCGCATGGTAGCAAATATAATCTACAAAAACAATAATATTGCGAAATTGATTGAAAATCTGAACAAGGAATGCTATTGGTCAAAATCATCCCCATCTTCATTTTATTTACTTCCCTTCACTCAACACTAACAACAGCCTCACTATACTTTTGTATATGACTAAGGAAGCAGGTTTGCTGCAGGAAGTACATCGCTCCACAAGTGACAAGTTGCTGCAGCAACAGAAAAGTGAAGCGGTTAGTGGTTGTCAGCTTACTTTAGTCAGGCATTATGTGGTTGCAGAGTAATGGTTATGGAAACGGAAGAGAACCACGATAAATTGGAAAGTGATTCTGTAGCTCGAACCGGGCTGGGCTGATTATTTTTATCATGTGTGAATATTTAACATATTAGTTCTTCATTTTTATATATCTTGAACCTTACGTCCATCTTTTACGTGCAGTCTATGGCGTTGCTTCAATACGCCTCAGCATTTAGCCAAAGCATCAGCGATTATAGTCTTGCTGGAAGAGTAAGTACTAGTTCTGTATATCACATCAGTATCTGCACTCCTTCTCAACCACAGCCTGTTACATCTCCGTTTTGCAGCGAACATACAGCAACACGTAGGAGTACAAGATCACAGCTCCAGGCTCTCTCCATCTCTCTCTCTCGGCACTGTGTCTCGTATCTTAAACGATGAGCTGATCTCTGAGTTTACAGTCAAACTCTGATCGCATCATTTAACTTATACCGAAGGGCGCTGACTGCATGACATCACCGCCGTAGAAACGCACAGGGAATCTGACACGTCTACGCAGTGACAGGGTGACTCACTCCTGACTACACGTTCTCACTGAGTAACAACAACAACAAAAGAGAAGTAACCAAACTAAACACACATATCTGTTGGCTCATCTACCACCAACATTGTTTTTACATTCTCTTTGTTCCTCTATTCCTAATTCCACCTAATTGTCATTTTTAAAGTGTATGCTGCATTATGGGGAAAAAAAAAACTACTTTCTTAATATAACTTACTTAATATAAACGAGCACTGTGCTTACATTCTTGCTTTCCCTTTCCTTTTACTTAATACCCACTAAAAGCTGAAAAACTGCTGAAAAACTGATTTTGGATAAAGGATGTGAAACTATAATGACGATCAGTATGAGTGCAGTCATTTAACAAAGTCTGTGGAGACTGTTCCTGTTTTTTTTTATATTAGATAGTATGTGTTTTTTCCTAAATCTGATAACTTTGGAAAATCAAGAAGTTCAAACTTTTAATTTAATGACCATTTAAAAAAAATGAAATTAACAACTTTGCTGATGTTTTTATAATTTTGCCATCATTCTGTGTTGCTGGGAGACTTTACACATCACTATTTTACCTAACTTACCTCTTTATGACAGCTATATGGACTGGGATTTCTTTGAGATGCTTGGGGCATCTCTTTACGTGACAAAGCCATAGCTGTCTTCTACACTTTACATCCACTTATTCCATCTTCTGATTCGATCTTATGTCTGCCTTTGCTAGCACTTAAAATAATATTGCTAGCTTGTTTTTATTTAACTATATTCGTTGCCTGTACAATTCTAGTATTTTATTAAAAGTATACAATAATTAAAAACTACATAACATGTATTTGTCTCTGTGCAATACAACCAGAAAGTCCAAAGGATATAACAACAAAACGAGGAGGGCCAAGGTGGTATACTTAAGCTCCTGCAGTTTCTAACTGCATAATAAGAGATTAACGGTGATGCTTTTTTGTTGTTTTTTAGCTCTGACATACCTTTGAATTGTATTTACATATTAACCCTCACAAATACATCACTACAGTCAGGAACTAGTTATTATATGTGTATATGTATGTATCCTATTACCCTGTCTCCTTTGTAACATAGTATTGTTATTATCCTATATATTTTCAATATTTGTTACATGAGATTATTTTAATTGTTTTTTGATATAATTTAGTAAAGTTTATAAAACATGCTGCAGGTATATATAAGCACCTTGCACTTGGTATTATAATCTCTCTTGCAAGTTGTAGATTTTCATACATCTGATTGTGGCAACACTGGTGTTCTGCAATACAATGAGGAGGAAGTGTGAATGTAGCATTAGCTGTGAGAGTCACAGTGACTTGACAAACAGAGGCTTTTGTTTCGTAACACAACGTCTTCATCATCAGCAGATGATCCAGAAAGTTGAAATGACAGAGAAGATCACTTTACACTGAAAGCTCCTGCGACGGTTAAACAAACAGCTAAGCGAGACTGAGGGCAGTCACTCTGTGTTACATACATGGCAGACCCTGCTGAGCTTTATAAAACAGTCTCACTGAGTTCTTACCTTCACTGGAAGATCCTGATAGGTCGATAACAACATACACCTTCCCCTCTGGCTCCAGGTCAATCTGCAGAGAGAAAGGTGATGAGGAATAAAATAAGAACAAGACAAAAAAGAAAAGAAGACAAATAGAAAAAACAAGAAGACAAACTCGTACTAAACGATGCGAAATTAGCAGCTCTTGCTGCCGTGTACACATAGCTGTCAACTTAGTTCCTTTAGACGAAATGAAACTTAATTATTTTCTGAAAATAAGAAAATAATTTTTTTAAATAAATAATTACTAAAAACAAAAATAATATTTATCTACTTCTTTATGTGTTAGGTACGGAAGCGTAGAGCTGCCACCCAAGCAAAAGAAAAATAGAGCTATATCACTTAATAACGTGAAAAGTTTATTGTTCTAACAATATACTTTTCATGTTTGTACAACATACTTTTCACATGTGAACAATATAATATCACGTTATTACAATATACATTGTAATATTGTAATATTTATCACGTTCATACAATATAAATATTATATTGTATAAATGTGATAAATATGTATATTGTAATAACGTGATATAATATTGTTCACACGTGAAACGTTTATTGTACGAACATGATAGTATATTTTACAAACATTAAAAGTATATTGTTAGAACATAAACTTTTCACGTTATTAAGTGATATAGCTCTATTTTTCTTTTGCCTGGGTGGCAGCTCTAAGCTTCCGTAGTTAGGACCTTTAACTTGTACTACACAGTGTTTAGGAGGGTTCATAGAGGACAAAATGCAAAAAAATAAATAAATCACAATCCACAACATTAAACATTTAGAAATACACAGCACTGCAGTTATGAAAAGCATTAAACAAAAGACACTGGAAATATGTAAAACATGTAATTTTTCCCTAAATATTACTGCATGTTTAACCGACACTCAACCAAAGCCAGTGTTTGAGTTAACAGAGACAAAAGCTTTTATATTGCTTTTGTTTTGTTTGTTGTATTCATGTTTTTTTTTAATGATAGTATTAAATGTTTTTTAATTTACCCCTGATAGATTTATGAAGAGCACCTGATGCAAAAATAATATCTATCAAAATATGAAGCTGCTAGACTCGCAGAGAGAAAACAACAGCGATAGATATTTCTGATCATACCGCCCAGCACTATCTATGTTGGTTAGATATCCTGAGTAAGCGGAAAATCACACTGAATGATACTCGTAGTTTCATGTGTTCAGATAACTCTTTAGTGGTGCGACTCAGCAATTTATAACAAGCAGGTGCTATCAGTTTTAAAATGCACGAACTTCATGCAGCAGTAAAACTATTTTAAATATATATTATAAAATTCAAATAAAAGTAAATTGAATGAAGAGGTGAGAAGATGGGGACACTGGTTTGTCTGGTAGGGATTTAAGCCTTGATTAGGGTGCATCTTTGACCAAACGGTACATCTTACATCCACCAGGAAATGCCTGCAAGTGAAGGCGGAAGCAGAAGGTGGCCCCGGCTGCAGCGGACTGGCGTGCCTCAGGAGACCAACATGGAAACCACAGGGCGAGCCACAGGGAGCTAAAACCAGCTGCGAAGTTGTTACTCTGACAAGCAAACAAGGCACGAGATGTAAAGTGAGATGTAGACAAAGGGAACCATTAAAAATCCTTCGGGCTTTTCTTTTAGTCATCTTGGCTGGAGCTGAGCTAAACAGCAAGTGGATTCTAACTTTCAGACAGGGACAAAAGTGCAATTAGGTAAAGGAAAGAAGTGCACTAGACTCACAATACAAGGGGAATAAAATCAGTTTCCAAGAATTAATAGTCTCATCCCAATAGTTTTGTTTTCCTAACTGCCTGAAACCAAACTAAAATAATTTTCCAGCCACCTACCCAACGGTCCCCAACCCCCGGGCCACGGACCGGTACCGGGCCGCGAGAGTTGAGGTTCGGGTGTGAAATTTATGGTTTTCAGGGTTTTTATCATTAACTTGGTTTCTCTGGGTCTTTTCCCGTGTTGTAGTCGTGTGTCTTATTTTGAAAGAAATATTTATGCGTTACCATCGTGACCAGAGAGCATTAATGAGCAGAGAAGAGGACGTTACTCTCACTGTTGTTGCTGCATTTCAGGAGGACGCTGCTAATATATTTACGCAGTTACACAGTGAATTCACGTTTATTATTATATTTACAAAATACCACAGTTTTCATCTTGGCCGTATCATTTTATTTTGTTGTATTTCTCTGCGACACCTTAAAGGCCTGTCTGTGAAAACATTGTTTGACATTAAACCGGTCCACGGCGCAAAAAAGGTTGGGGGCCGCTGGCCTAGCCCCACCAATAACTTCCCAGATTTGATAGAATCTGAATTTGAAAACGCATTAAAAAATCAAGACTTTTAGACAAGGGGCACGTTGTTTGATGGAAAACTGCTTCTTCTTCTGCTTATTTCTATGCGCTATCACTGCAAGCTAATTAGCAGAGATCAGTGGCGCAATAACAGGGAGGGCATTACCCTGCTCCGCCTTCCCTTCTTCAAAGTTTCTGTCACCTTGTCTCAGTTACAGTTAGAGTGGCAGGTATGTAAACGTGAGGTCTGTTGTGTAAAATGTTTTTGCATTTTTTTTTTTGGTTTTTAAAAAAAAAAAAAAAAGCAACCCAATCAAATTTTTTTTTTTTTTTTACCAACCTGTGAGAAACTGTACAACTGTGGCATCCTGTTGGGCCAAAATATCACAGTGCCACTTGCAAGGCACACTGGCAATGTGGCAACATGTACATGAAAGTTCAAGGAAAAAAATTGCTGTGGCGTGCAGTTGAGATTGACACATATCCTGTCAGACACCCACACGTCGAATATATACCTCACAAACACTCACAGCCACACTCTCACATGCATAAGACGCATATGCAAACAACGTGAAGCCTGAACGGTTTTAGGGAAAAGTTTAGGGAAGTGAACATTACTGAGTGCCTGCACGTGTGTGTGCATACAGTATACATCAAAAGCGTGTATGCGCGCGCCTTAGCGCACACAAGCCATCTGATGAAATCAAGTGGGTACTGGCTGAAGGGTTCACTGAGTTTCTACCAGCAGATTGTACCACCCACGGTGGTGATAATCCCAATGTGAACACACACATTCACACGCACACTGTGAACAGCAGTAAGCGAGGACTTGTGCAGTGAAGGCGAACAGGCGTGGGTTCAGTAATGTATACAGTAAGAGATGGAAAGCAGAGAGAGGGAGACGGATGAGGGGGAGGACAGAGAAAGTTTGTTGGCTTGTTCCAGAACGACAGGGAAGGAGAAGGCGGAGGGGGAAGAGGGTAGTACTCTTCCTGCTGATCTTTTTTTTGTTTTGTTTTGTTTTTTTGCAGTTGTTAAAACACATTTTATATCCGGTTCTTGTTCCTGGAATGGCACTTCTTTTTCTCTTCCTCGCTTAATGGATCTTCATCATTAGGCAGGACGGTACACTGTGAACATTTTGAGGTTTAACAAGATAATTATTCTCATCCATCTGCATTTTCTAGAAGAACAAACGGAAGGAAGGAAGTCATTGTGGCAGATGGACAGATGAGAGAGGCAAAAAATTACCATGAAGCTAACAGAGGAGGGACAGTTGCATTCTGGTGACAAGACTGAACGATCTACAAAGAAATTACTCAGATTTGGGCTGTTTTTGTTGCCTCTGTCAATCAAGCCAAAGAAAGTCTGTTGTCTTTCTGACAGACACGGAAAGAACATGTAGGTGTACTGACAAGTGTATTGGGGATATGTTGTGTTACTAAACCCATATGCACTAAAATTATCCTGGGTAAAAATGGTCTATAGACAGGGATTGACACTAACTGTACTTATAAGTCAAGCAGATTGTTTGGAAGCTGCAGTAAAGCAGGCCAATGATAACCGTTTCTGATGACTAAAAAGGGCTGTTTCCCATAGACCTCCATGGACCGGAAGTATAAAACTCTGGTTGTTCATCCATCCATCCTCCTTTGCTTATCCAGGTCTGGGTCATGGAGGTAACAGTTCCTTTAGGAACTTTCATCAGGGTTGTTCGATATAATGATATGTATCGGATGACGATATGAAAACGTCTATCGTTTCATATTACGCTATCGTTTGTTTCGTGGTGTTGCAAAATAAACTGTTTACGGCAATATTTTTTCATTGTTTTCATGGTCCCTGTAGTGGTTATATTAATTTCATAAAGTTCTCTCTTTCTCTTATATTTAAAATAACCACACTACGGACGGACGTGCCAATGTTTTTACGCGCTGTCGTTAGCAACAACGACGGTAAACCCAGCATGTGGTTTACAAATCCAGTACCTTATTTCTAAACGAGGCATGTAGCACGGACATGGTACGGTTATGAAAAGTCTGACAGGGACCAGAAATCTATAGTATGCAAATTAGGAAGGAAACCGGTCCCCACCTCAGACTCAAACACAGCAAACCTCGTCAACCACCTACGCAAGAATCAGAGTTTACGGATGAGAAGAAAAAAGAGCCATCAGGTGCTAAAAATAAACCTTAGCTACAACTTATATCTTAAAATGTATAGTTTCCTACATCGGTCAAGTGCCGCCCAAATTTTTTATTTTTGTGAAATATGTCTTTGCCGGGACAATATATGTCTTATATCGGTATATGAGATTTTGGTCATATTGCACAGCCCTACCCAGGTGTTCCCGAGTCAGCTGAGAGATCTACGCAAAAAGCAGAGAGCGGATCCTAAGGAAGTGCAAACCTTCCATCGGTTACTTTGAGAAAATGGCGCTCGTTCTCCTTTCTATACATTTTTTGAACAGAACTGATGACAAAGGGCAACCTTGGTGGAAACCAACACAACTGAGAATGGCCTTTAGCAATATACCCCAATATATATACCACACCCAAATATATCCCGTACTCTCAACAAACCCCCACACACCTGTATACATGCTCAAGAGGATAAACAGTTTATCCAGTATTCTGGAACCAGGACAATGACGAGATTGTTCCTCCTAAATCTGAGGTTTAACTAATGGGTAGTCTCTCCTCTCCAGGACTCCAGTACAGATCTTCCCAGGGAGGCTGTGGACTGTGATCCCCCTTTAATTAAAGTACACTTTCTGTTCCACCTTTTGAAAAAGGCGAACCCTCCAATAGTCTGCCAATCCAAAGGCATTGTGCCAGATCTCTACGCAGGGATGTGGCAACCAAGACAAACCCACAACATCAAGAGGCCTAAAAAACTCAGAGTGAATCTCATTCTACCCCAGGGCTCCTTCTACTTGGGTGGATGAGAGTTCTTTATCTATCTCAGAGACCTTACGCCTAATGACGAACAAGGTACCCCATGACATCCGTAGAGTACTTCCTCTATGGAAGGAGTTGAGGAGATCCTCCAAGTATTCTTTCCAACACCCAACTATATCTACAGTAGAAGTCAGCAGTGCTCCATCCCCACTGTATATAGTGTGACCAGATGATTTTCCCCTCCCTAGTCATCTGATGGCTTGTCAGAATCACTTTGAGAGCAACCAAAAGTCCTGCTCCATGGCCTTACCAAACTCCTCACACACCCAAGTTTTTTATGAAGTTTCATGCTAGTTATTTGGGATGTGACTGACCAGGCTCCATGGTCAAAGGCCAAGCCACCAGGCACTGGCTCTATCACCTCGCTCTATCATCTCTAATAGCAAAAATTCAAAAGTACAAACATTGGTATAGAGCCTTAGAATGGAAACAACATGAGGAAAGAAGAAAAGCTCCGTGTCCATCAGAACCTCAAAGATCACATCATACATGCATACGGTGCCTTTCTTCCTTTGAGGTCGCAGCTCTCCATTCATCTACTGCTTACTGAGCGTGCTCAAACTCACAGGTGCAGATGTCACTAAATATAGATGCTGGAGAGGAAGGAAAAGGCCCTCCAGTGTGTATGCGTGTATGTCCGCTAGTTTTGTTATTATGCGTTCACTCCCATACACGTGGCACACGCTCTAGATTTACGTGTCATCGCTGTTTAAGTGACAGCCCACAATTTCATGAGGTTGGCTCGTAAAAGGTACATTTTAAGTTTAATCAGGGAATAACTTCATCGAATGACTTCACATGAAACAAATCAGTTTTCCGTTTTCATAAAATGTGAGATGGGAGATGTATGCTAATCCAACCTGGATTTGATTGGTTATAAACAAACAAAACAATGCTGTATATTTGCTACTGGCAGATCAAACGTCACATGGTTTTCATTACTTGGCCAAACGTTAGTACTTTACTGTGCACATTGTGTTGTATATCAATCAAGGAGGCAAATTTAATATATATTCCTTCTTGTGATGAGTCTTATAATGTACACTTATTAATAGCAGACAAACACACACACGCACACACACAAACGGACACAAATTAAATTGCAGCCTTTAACTCAATTGAGCAGGTTTTCCTTCATCCTGCCTCATCTACCCTAATGCATCAAAAGCGTGTGTGTATGTGTGTGTGTGTGCGTGCGTGTGTGCTCATGCAGTTTATGTTAATAACTGTGAAGTGCTGAGATGATCAGTCATTCTGTTCAATCTTTTAACACCATGAATTTTCATCACAATTATCCTTTTTTCTGTGTTTGCTGTGCTCTCACACACCTGCTACACTCTCCCCCCGACTCATGCACACGACCCACAGACACCGAGAGCAAAGGCCTCAGACTAATGCTAATTCTCAACTCTGCCACTTCACACTCGGCTGCTAAACGCCCCAGTATGAGCTCGAGGCTGTCACTCGATGACGCCAGCAGGACTTAATCATCTACTACTAGCATAGGTCAGATCCTATACCTGCAAATTCTTTCCATAAAAATTATTAACACAGTCTGCAACAAAGCGAAGCCTTAGTGGAGTCCAACAGCCAACTGGCCGAGACACTATCATAAAAAAAGAGACAATCTACAAGCACCGCTGACCAAAACGAATGTAGGGACACTTTGTTGCTTCACTAATACTGCATCAAATGAATAGGAGATGCAATTAAGAACTTTACAAACAGCTTAATTTTTTTTTAGTATCTTTTTTACAATTTAGTAAGCAGGAGTACATTTTGATTCATCAGAGAAGCCCACAGATTCATCAAAATGAATCTTATCCACAGAGCCCAAGATTGTAATTTTGACCTTACAGTTACACAGCTGGTGACTACTGCTGTGCAGCTTCTACTGCGTATGTGCTTTGTGGAGAAAGTGTGAACACGTAGTGATCCAGACTGGCCCAAAAATAAAGGTCCTTCAACAAGTCATGACTCCTTTCCACACCTGCCAGCTCTCTAAACACACAGACACACACACACACAGCCCTGCAGGCTGTCAAGGTTGAAGTGAAATCACATGACTTTGGTGAACTCTTGGCTCTGAGTCGCTCCAGACACGCTGTACGCTGACACTGTCTCCAACATGAAAACAGCAATGGAAATGTAATAACATGTGTCACTCTGATTTCAGGGTTTAAATTTATACAGTTAACATGAATGAAAAACTATACTCCAGGGAAAGACACATTTTTAGAGAAAACTGACAATAAAATCATCGTGTTGTACACTCATCTTGTAATTTAGTAAGACAGGAGTGACTGGGGAGTACCAAGACTTAATTGCCCCTCGGGGATGAATAAAGTCATTCTGATTCTGATACCATGACTAAAACCCAGCATCCAAGTTCTTCAATGCTAATCTATCTGTGCAGCCAGCTTGTTTACCAAACTAGAAAAACCGCGAAGCGAAACATCATGCACTAAAATGACCCCTTTAACAGGAGGGAAAAAAATTTACAAGTTGCTACAGAAAAAACCTTTTCAGTCTCAACAGTTCTTACGAACTCAGCTGAGTAAACTACATTAGGTCTTTCTCATCAGTTGGGCAAATATGGTCGCTTCTGGTGCAAAAAGCAACATGTGATCAACCAAAACGCCCAAATTCAAAGCCTAAAAACATCTGTATCATCATGTTAGCTATGTACAGCTTTTATAGAGTGTATTAAAAAAAGACATTAAATGTGGCCAATTTTAAAACTATTATAAAACATATTCAGTTATCAGCATTAAGCCTGGATGTGGTCTCGAGAAAGAAGCGAATCACAACTGCGAGAGAGAAAAATCTGAGTGATAATGAGTGCGAGACAAAGAGAGAGCGAGAACAGGGAGGACATTGTGTTTTATCTATTCTCCGTGACAGAGAGCACACGGCCTCTGTGGACTGACACACTGCAGAACCTTCAGACACACACACACACACACACACACACACACACACACACAGACACAAACACACTGCAACAGCCCCTACTGAACACACGCCTAACATAAACCTTTGCAAGCTTGGTGTAAGCTTGCTCTTCTGGTCTAAGAGCTCCAAAGGACTGCCTCAGATTTCAGTTTCAGGATCTGGCCTGACGTGATGACCATGCTTCAGTTCACCTCAGTTTACCCCTGTGTCTCTGGGTTAAGACACCTTTTTATTTCTTTAAGTGTTCATTTCGTTTTTTATTATTGTTACGGCTTGCTGAAGGTGAGCCGTGTGGAGGTGAGAAGGAGGATCCAATTGCAGGCATCTTTGTAGGTGAAATGGTGGTTTATTTAATAAGGAAAAAATAACAAAACAAGAACAGGACATAAAACTAACTAAACTGGGAACAGCTAAACTATCGACACAAACACGGACACGGAACACTAAGGAGGGAAAGGCAGGCAGATGACGAGCGGCAGCAGGGAAGCACACGGGTCGAAACGCAGGGTTGTTAGACAGAGTTGAGACACAGGATGATACGCAGACGAACCAGCAACGCAGACAAGGCAGGACACGGCTTAAATACACACAGGGAGATTACAAACAGGTGGGGAACACAGCTGGGACTAATGACACTGACGAGACCTGGGGAGAAGCCACAAACACTGAACACATTCACATAAGACGCTGACTATCAAAATAAAACAGGAAACAGGAACACATGGCACAGAAACACACCCACACAAACCTCCAAACCCCAGAGTCAGAGTGAACATAATTAACACCCATCGATCCCACGGCACTCCAAAATACAAAATAAAAGAAAACATAACAAAAACTCAAAAGCTGGGTCGGAACGACCCAGGACCATGACAATTATGGCATTTATCCATTTTCATGACTGAAAAAAATCACATTGTAACATTGGATATAATAATGCCCAAAGGGTCATGAAACTACCAGAATCATAAAAACTAGTAAAAAAACCAAATTTGGTAATAAAAACAGACAAGGCAACAAATATAAATATAAACAAATAAAACAATATATTAATGAAAAAAATGTCAACAATGAAGTGAACTGATGCATGCGTATCACTGTTGTGCATGGGTCAGATGGAGGTAGACAAGGTGAGATGGTAAACATCTCCACATTTACTAGAAACATGCAGAAAACGAAACTTATCCAACAAATATTCAAAAATATCTAACATGTTATATAGTTTAAAAAACCTCAAACCTTACAAAAGGGTTTCATAATTTAATTCTCACTCAAACCAGCAAATTAAATACCATCTTAAGATGCCCAGTGGTCTAATGGATACGCTATCAGCTTCTGAAGCCGGGGATTGTGGGTTCAAGTCCTGTCTGGGTCAAATATAAAGTTACTGAGCTGCCTTGTTATTACTGAAGTGTATCAGGGGCAATACCTATGGTTGCAAACAGATATCCAGTCCTATAGAGGTCAAACAAGGAAGCATCCCTCTGGTGTGAACTCTTTCATGGTGAGTTTATGGCCTCACTTATTCTTTTTTTATATATTATTTATTCTAAGTGAGAAAAAGAAGCATTATCTGAGATACAGTCACTGGGTACCAACGCTTAGTTGGTAGCCAGCGAGGATGGTCACAGTCAGATCCATCACCCACTCATCACATCTGATTTCTCTGACTGGACAAACCAGCCGGTGGTGTACTCAGCACAGACTCTGAGCACCATCTATGCTGAGTAGTTGTAGCAGGTTGCCCACTATTTGTAAGTGATGTTCCAACTTCAGCAGACACTCCAAAAACTGCCTGTGATTGGTTCCTTGTTGTGTGTGAGTGCGCGCGTGTGTGTGTGTGATAGCAGCAGGGCTGTACGAATGGGTGTAGCCTGTGGTGAAAAAGCATTTTAAGTGAATGATGTATAAATGCAACGAAAAAAAGTTTTTCTGTTTAGATCCGAAGGTCTATAGAGACTCTGTAACCAAGTGTAAAGGATGAAATGAAAATAATATCTTTTACTGTTGCAGTCAGTTAATAACAAACAATTGGAGGTATTAAACCCGTGCAGCAAAATGAGCACACATACGTCCTGGCTCCAGAGACTTAAACAGCTGGACTGTTTCTGCTAATGCACTGGATTTACTTCAAACAAACCAGAACTGTGACAAACACACAAATATACACACTTACACATTTAAACACACAGGCCCCCTGTTGGTTCCCATTCATAACTGTCCTTGTCTTTAGCCGCGTCTGTCTTCGCCTAATTTGTCCCTGCTGAATAAGTGATCCTGCAGCATTGGGAACTAAGCAGCTATGGTGACACACACACACACACACACACAGACGCTGTTTCTCTGCCTCATATAAACTATTTCTACCAAAGTTATAAATTTAAAAGGGTTTACTTTATTAGCTTTCAGAGATTTATTTTTAAAATAAGACTTTTGTACTTACTTTACTTTTGTAAAGTACAAATGCACCAAACAATTTTTGCTGTAGGCTACTTCATGCTCATGGTATTTTTGGGGGGATACTTTTAATTAATTTATAAAATGGTAAAATATGACAAAATATTATAACTATTATATAGATAATATAGTAAATAGATATAAAAAAACATGAATTGAAAGAATGAGTTGAAGAATGAGTTCATCTCTCGTTGTGGTTCGTATATGCACATCTGTGTCATCTGTCTTTAACACGATGAAGACAAAAATACTTTAGCAAAAGATAGACCTTTGCATCTGTGTGTACAGCCCCTCCAACAAGCCTCCTTTCCTCTGTCCACTCTGCTGTGTTTTACGAGTTAAGACCTCTTTCAATATTGTTTCTGACACTGATTTCCAAATCAGAGGCAGGGATAAAAAGCACAAAGGCACAAATTAGAGAAATAAGAAAAACCTTTTTCTCCAACTTCATGCTAAACTACAAGCCTGCTTTAGTGTTTGGGGAATTTAGAAGCTGGTCTGGAAAAAGGAAAAAGAGCAACCAAAACAAAGACAGTGACGCAGCTCGTCAGCTTTGTCAGATGAACACCACGAGGGAAAAATGAGACAGAGATGTTGTAGTTCGAGGAGCTTTAAGAGCTGTAGTTAAGCTCACAAGCGATTTCCCCCCAAAACTGTAAAACCACCCATTATGGGAAGCTTTTAAGAGGGGAGTTGCCCCATTTATTGTCATCAATGGTCCAGCATTAGCTGTATGTAACAAGAAACCACAATAATTAAAGAAAAACTAAATTATCTGGGTTAGTCCAATCAGTATTTGTGGACATGAATGTATTTGTCTCAGTCATGCAGGACAGCCAATTAGTCCATCCACGCACTCACTGGAAAGAGAGACATCCTCTCCCATCCTCACAACGACACACCCAATACAAAAAGACTGGCAATTAGCCAATCTATGAGCAATTCTTATTGATCACTTAAAACATTTTACTCCATAAGTTAAACTTACACAGGCATGGGCATAGGGCTTCGTTTAAATGAAACGTGGTGACTTTCGATTAGTGACCTACTTTTATGTCCTAAATAGAACACAACCACATGATGTGGAGGACTATGTCACAGTTTATGACGACCCATTGTCAAGGCTCAAAATGGGTCTTTGGTGTAAATGAATAAATGAAAAAGCGGTTGAAAATATTCTAATCAGTGTGCTGGTGACGTTTATTTGGAGTAAGTCCAAAAGTGTTGAGCCTTAACTGAAAGTAAGAGAAAACAGAGCCGTGGATAATATGGTCAGCATCACCTGTGCTCAAACTCAACCTTTGTCTTGACAATAACATTTTCGTAGAGCTCAAGTTTTTAAATTACAAAGAAAATGTAAAACTTATGTGAATTAAGCATACTGTTAATAATAGCATATGTATAAAAAAATCTTACAAAAAGCCATATTTTCCACCCTATAAGGCGCACCTCTCAGAAATCGACAGTGCGCCTTATGTATGAATTCTGGTTGTGTTTGCTGACCTCGAACCAATTTTATGTGGTACACGGCGCTCAAAAATCAGTCAAAAAATGTTTTAGTACGAAGCTACGAAGCCGCACCACTTGAAGGGTTTGTCAGAGCATTGCGGCTACCGTAGCCAGGAGCCTCACAGAGTAATCTGGGTCAAAAAAATAAAACGTACAGCTCTGAACAGCAGTGACGTTTGTAGGGTTACTGAAGTTGGACTAGCTGGTACATAATGATGTGCTACATGATTGCTAGCGACACAGCTATGTTAGCATAACATAAACAGTGAAGCTGGAGGATGAACGCTAACTTTTGTGA
>VUQR01017478.1:0-34056 GCA_015108515.1 Hemichromis elongatus
CCCCCCCCCCACACACACACACACACACACACTATCCTGCCTAAACTAATTAATCCAGCGTTTCCATGTGGGCGGTCATTAGAAGGCAATGCTGGAGGACAGTGAGAATCTTCCATCCTTCATAATGAAACTTTTCTATTAATGTGTGGCTGGGGCCGTTTGGCAGACGGTGTGGAGAACACACACCAGGCATTTGGACAGTTTAATAAATGGTGACGCTGCTTCCTCCATTAAAAGCTACAATCGGCATGTAGCGGTGCAATATTAGCCAAATCTCTTCTTGGTGCTCTCTGGGATATGAGACGGGTATCACGAATTGATTTGTTAAATAATGCATTTGTTTATTTGTTGCTGAGAACTGAAATAGCAACAGGATAGCTATTTCAGTTCTAGCAACTGAAATAGCAAATGGGCTGCGTAAACAGCAAATGAAATAGCAAATGAAATAGCAAATGGGCTGCGTAAACATGTTGCTCTCCCAAATCGCAGATTCATAAGTGAACAACATTAGAAAAGAAATGTATTGACGTTAATTTGACACATCCACAGATGGATGAGTGGGTAAGTGCAACTGTTATAATTGCAGAAAAGGCTGAGCTACATCTCATACAGACATGCTGTACAAACAGTAACAACTAAAATAATGTGATACATATACAGTGGTGTGAAAAAGCATTTGCCCCCTTCCTGATTTACTATTTTTTGTATGTTTGTCATACATAAATGTTTCAGATCCTCAAATAAATTAAAATTTTAGACAAAGATAATACAAGTAAACTCAAAATGCAGTTTCTAACTAAAGGTGTTTTTTATTAAGGGGAAAAAAAATCCAAACAATATGTAAAACGGTAGAAAATCAGGAAGAGGGCAAACACTTTTTCACACCACTGTAGTTTGTGTTATGGCACGAGTTTTAGGATGTCTACAGCGTCACTGTGTCTAATACAATATGTGATTGGTGCAATAAATTATCATAGCAGGGAGAAAATCTCAGTGCTACTCGTTGGCATGTAACTGTCCCTTTGCTTTACCCACATGAAAGATTCTCTAAAAAGCTATGCTTTGAATAATTAATGCTTTTTGCATCTTCATCATGCATATTGTAAAAGCTGCTTCTGTGCCAAATTTCTTTTTTGGCCCTCAATCTCCTTTAACTAGCAACTCTTTCAGGGCAGCTTGAATGAGGTTAAAATGATGAACTTGTCTTTGCTGTTTGTTTGCCAACAATTGAAGTCATAATTTATAATGATGGGGATTTTCATGGGTTTTAGGAGTATTTCTGTATGTTACACATTTTATGTAATATTCTTTCTTCAAATGTCCTAAAAAAAATTTTTTGTATCAATTGTTATTGTTTTTTAATTGTAAAGATAAAATATGCAAGTGCTTTTTACTTATAAGTCTTTAAGTGTGTTTCACTGTACTGTAAACGTGTTACCCTGACAGCTGCAGACAAGGCTAGCTTTCAAATGAAAGTGGTGTGATTAGCTAGCTAGACTGATCCACACTGCAAGATTAAACGTATCGGTTCTAACTGTCTTCTTCGCAAAGCTTCCCATGCTACTGTTTCATATGCAGCATTTCCTGCTAACTCGTATGATATCTATAAAAACACAGCTTCCTTCTCAGATCAGTTCTTTGTTATTGGATAGTTTTGATGTTGTAAGCAAATATATTTTTTATTGCTAAGAATTTCTGAGTCTAGATCCCAGATGATCTAGATTGCATGTGGCTGGATCTGCATTTAATGGGCTGGGTTTGTGTCTCAAACTGGAGCTCTTTCACATGTAAAGCAAACGTGCTGACCACGACACCATGGAGCCACTAAGGATCTGGCTTAGACACACACAATCGGTATTTCACATTACAGAGTCACTTGTTGTAAAATGTGCAAGTCTCAGTAGCATTTGAAATTTAGAATGATCATTTTTTTTCAGCTGAAGCCATTGAATGTTTCGGTGCACCTGTTTGGCTCCAGCTGTTTCTCCACTGTGTTTTATTTCAGGGCTTTAATGTGCTTACAGTCTACTCTTTCAAGCTGTGAAGTTTTTGCTCCTAATGTTGAGCTCATGTTTTCTTTTACGGTGTTTTATTGGCAACCCACAGCATAATCAGTTTATTTTCACAGGTTGAAGTGGGCGATATTATTAAAGTAAATGGCAGTGATTTCGTTCCTGCGGATGCTGTCATTTTATCATCCAGGTATTCAAGCCCACACTGCTGCCAGACTGTGGGGAGCTTCTCTCTCTTTCTCCTTTTCTTCTTCTTGCTCTATCTCAGCTCTCCCTAAGG
Organism: Hemichromis elongatus; assembly: GCA_015108515.1. Taxonomy (NCBI): domain Eukaryota; kingdom Metazoa; phylum Chordata; class Actinopteri; order Cichliformes; family Cichlidae; genus Hemichromis; species Hemichromis elongatus. The sequence continues at coordinate 2,293 of VUQR01017478.1, forward strand.
AAGTGATGGTTAGATCATTTAATGAATCCATATTGTCAAACTGGTTTTGAAGGTATGTAAAAGATGCTAAATATGATAGAATGCTCTGCAGTCTGGCAAGTTAACCATCATTCCCTTAGGTGGGGTGTAATGGTAATGTGACTTTGGATTAGATTTGATCAATCATGAGGCTACCTACCTCCTTCACCTTTTCAAAAACCATTTGGACCTGCGGTAAATAGAATTTTTGAGCCTAGAGTGGTTTTCTACCCTCTTCAAATCTGTTCTATTGTTCTGCAGTTCTTCTAAAAATCTCAGATAAGGAAGTCTCATTTGTGTTAAAACATGACCTCTGGTGGGCAGCATTCAAGCGCTGCCAGCTGTTTTGTTGTTTCTAAGTGGTTTGGCGAAAAGGGGAACAGAACCATCCCTCTGATCATACAGGACTGATCATTGTGCTCTTCTCATCTACCAAAGACTGAAACAGTTGTCTTTCTCCCCTTGTGTGTTTGCTCTTTGTCTCTTTATTTTTTTCCTTTCCATTTCTACTTTTTGATCCTCATCCTCTCCTGTCCTACCCTCCCCTCCCATGTGAACAACTGCCACACTTTCTCTCTCTCGCCCCCTGCTGGTGTGTGGTTGGTAATATCAGGTGGCTGTTGGGGAAGTAGTCAGAGCGGCAAATGGGGATCACCTCCCGGCTGACCTCGTCATTCTATCATCCAGGTCAGGAAACCAGTAAACATTAAAAACAAAACAGCAGTGGGAGAGATAGTGGCTGTGTGTGTACCGACCGGAATGAGGCATCCTCCTGATACAGTGAGATAGATTTTATTTTCCAAACTGAGAAAGGAAAATAAAGGAAGAGACCCGCAATTATGCTGGCGACAAGCAGACGTTTAAGTGCCGCGGTCAAAGAACACCACGCTTTGAAATTTAGCAGCCATGACATTGGCAGTTATTATGTTGCAATTTATTTTACAAAGTAATGTGACACTTTTAAATGTTTGGATGAAACTTCTAACAGTGCTCAGTGTGAATGAAGGCATCTAGTGTGACAACATAAAGCATCACGTTTTCCTGTCTGTAGATTCTTTCTTTGGGTTTTGCACGTGTTGTCCTTGCATGGCTTGTACGGCACCGTGAATGCAGCAGTTTGTTTTAATGTTGCAGGTTGCATGCGGTCACAGTCCAAGATGAAATCATCTTGCATTCATAGTTTTGTAAACTTTGCATGTTTCATACCAAAGCTGCAGTTTGAACAAAGGGTTACTGTAGAATTCACTTCCTGGCCATTGCAATAGACTTTTGCTCATTTTCATGAAACAAAACAAAAACTTGGTGGCTAAAACAGCAGACCTCTTGGTAATAAGGATAAATAAATTAGTCATTTAAGACAGTAGCTAACTGGCAACCCAGCTCACCTTAACAACTGGCATGCTCCAACTCTGTCCTTGTGCCCAGAGTCTGTATGTCTGCTTTGTTCGTTATGCTAGGCATGCTTGCTCGCTCAGATCACTCCGCTCTGATGTGTTTTCTCTCTCTTTCTACTCTCTGTCCTTTTGCAATGTACTTTCACTTTTCTTGAAAGACAGTTAAGCTTAGGGGCAGCACCAAACAAAGATGTTATGTCTCTCCTAAGGGTGTTTACTGTACATTAAATGGCTAACTTCACTAAAACACTGATGTAGTTCCCGAGTGGCCTCTTTGGCTTGCATGCAGCATCTTTGTTTGCAGTGCTTTAATCTTCTGCTGTTCTTCTGTTATAGCTATTTTCTATGTCACATTTAGTTTGTCTAATAGTTACTAGTTGGAATTAATCAGTACTTTTTTTTGCTTCTGATATTCAGTTTAATATGTAGTTATAATCTTATAAAACAAGAACAGGTTAAATATAGTGTAATATTTAATTGAATTTACAGTTTAAGTGTTATATTCTTGTACTGCAAATGTCTAAATCCTCTCCCCCACAACAGTGAACCACAGGGTATGTGCTACATTGAAACATCTAACCTGGATGGAGAAACAAACCTTAAAATTAGACAGGTGAGTCTAATTTTAAGCAGTTTTTCTTAAGTTCTCATTGTATACAGTGTGTTTTAATGCTGCTGTAACGACACCAACAGGGACTCCAAGTGACTGCAGACATAAAAGAAATTGACAGCCTGATGCGTCTGTCTGGGCGGATGGAGTGCGAAAGCCCAAACCGACATCTGTATGAGTTTGTTGGGAATATCCGCCTGGATGGACACAGGTGGGCTCAGATGCAGAGCTCTGTGACTAGCTCGCTGCTCCTCTTACTAACTTAATAGCACATTAGCTAGGAACAGAGCCAGAATAAGTGCATTATGAGGTTTTAGGGCATCTTTCATCTTTCTGCTGAATAAGTGAAAGAAGTTGTTGCAGTGATATTTAATTATGAAACTGTTTGGGGGCTTTTCCATTGTATGGAAAATGCATTGCATGCTGGATGCTTTTAGGATATCTAGGATAACATATCTTTTTTTTCTATGACTCTGTTACGATAAAGCTCTTTTTACATGAATATTATTACTAGAAGCTACAACTGGCTTTTGGGAGATCAAAGGGGTGATTTTATTGATGGGACTTTTAAAAAAAAGATGACCCAAATTCTTTGTCTAATATTAAAATGTGTTTGGTGATCTGAAACATGTAAATGTGACAAATATGCAGAAACAAAAAGAAAACAAGAAAGTAGCTAATGCTTTTGCACAGCACTGTAACGTTCAGATATTGATTATGCTTATTGTTTGCATGGTCTGAAAGGTTAATATGAATTCAGTAGTTGTATGTAAGAGCAAGGGTTATTGATTCAGGGTGAGCAAAATGTCACCCGTGTTTCTCAATACAGCACAGTACCGCTGGGTCCAGACCAGATCTTACTGAGAGGAGCCCAGCTGAGGAACACACAATGGATCCACGGTGTGGTAGTCTACACAGGACATGACACAAAGCTCATGCAGGTGAAGCACATTTGTGGAGTGATTGTTTGTCTAGATATAGTAAAACAATCACTGTGGTTAACTATTATATATTATATATATATTAATATTTGCAGATTTTTCTTTTTGTTGTGAGCAAGTGACATATTATTATATACATATTATAGGGGTGACCGTGGTTCAGGGGGTTGGGACGCTCATCTTGTAACCTGAAGGTTGCCTGTTCCATCCCCCAACTCTCTGTCCTGGTCGTTGTGTCCTTGGGCAAGACACTTTTAAAGTTAAACTAACCGATTCATTAATATATACCTTACAAACTGAACGCCAGGCTGCTTCTACTGGTGGTACTCAAGTGTTAGTATTCATGTATCACATGCTCAAAAGTGGTTTGTTATAATGGCTTAGATAATGTTTTTTTTTTCTTCTATGTATTGTCATCAAGCAGCTTAAAAAAACCACTATTGTTCGTTCTACTTCTTCATGTCTTTGCCACATCTCTTTTTTCTCACGTTTTACCCAGAATTCCACGCGGCCTCCTCTTAAGCTGTCCAACGTGGAGCGCATCACCAACTTTCAGATCCTTGTGCTGTTTGGATGCCTGCTGGCCATCTCTCTGGTCTGCTCCATTGGCCAAACCATTTGGAAGGGCCAGTATGGCAACGATGCTTGGTACATGGATCTCAACTGTAAGAGTCCCAACAGCCTACGCTGCACATCTAATTCCACATATTTTGTCTCACTTGTTCATATCAGCTTATTTCTTTGTCGTTTTAAGTTCCTTAATGCTGGTGTGTGTCGTGCTGTTTTTGTGTTGCCTCAGTTTAAAACTGCGTTTCGCTTTACAAGTGAAATATGTGGCAATGAGGGAATAAGAGAATTCCCTGTTAATGAGAAAAGACAGACGTGACGTGCATAAATGTGTCGTGAATGAGTGTGATTGAAAAAAAATGGTTGAATATCACTGCGCTGCTGTACTTTTTTGTTCCTTTCTAATGTTCTGTTTGATTTTGTTGTTTTCTTTGTTGTCGTTTTTTTTAACAGCTCCAGGTAACAACCATTTAAAAGCCTTGGCCATCCGTGAATGACCCTCCCTTACTAATCCCTTACTGAAGCTCTGCCTTTGCTAAGCAAATGAAGCCCCCTACCCTCGCCCCCTATATGGTTGCCCTACTTTGTATGGGCCCATGCCATGGACAAGCACATACCAGGGATCCAACGATAGGTTTTCCCCTCCAGCTCTCTTATACCTTCGTCTAGTTTTTTTTTCTTTTCTTTTTTTTTCCAGTGCCTGATTAAAAACAGTGTCTCACTTTTCCTCCATTTTTCGTGTCACGTTAAATGCTTTGCAGCTCCCAAGCTTCAGACTATCATTTATACCCACCTCATTTTTCATGAGAAATAAAGAGCAGCATTTACTTTGACTGCGAAGGAGATGAGGTTGTGCTCAGGAAGCTTTTAATAGCAGGAGGCTTATACGTGTTTATTGCCTGAACACAACATGTGGTGCAGCCCAAGGGGCAAGAACTGACATTTTCTAAATGCCTCTGCAGCGGTCTTTTCTTGTGTGGTTTTTTTCAAAGAACAGAGAGTGGGGAGGGATAGAAGTGAAAAGCTGCCTAGTTTTTACTTCTGTTCTCAAACCATAATAGAAGATGGCTCAGTGTTAATGTTGACATAATAGACGTTATTGCAGTTCAGAATTTATGCTGCTCTGTTCCTTAAAGCGGTATCTGCTGCGATGTAGCTCTGAACCTGGTCTGCAAAGTGATTATCGTGACGCTCTGGCCATTACTCTGTACCCTGATAGGCCTGTGTAGGAGCGGTTGTGCCCTGGTCAGTTCAAGCTTACATTATGACTTACACTAACCCTATTGATGAGGTGTTACATTGGCTTTTATTGGTTTTCTAAGGGTTTTGTCCTCAGTGGCATTAAAGCCCACACTTAAAAGACTCCATATCGAAGTGTTGAGGGTAGTGTAATTTATAAGGCAAGCATCCATCTTGAGACTGATTTGATTTCCATAAGGAGTTGTTGAGGCTCTGTCCAGTGCACATTATTCAATCTGTGGCAAAAGAGAGAGGTGGGGAAACTGTCACATCTTAAACATCCAATTTCACCATGCTGCCTTGTTTTCTTAAATTATTGTAACTTCACCCACTCAACAGCTTTATAAAAGTAAATGAAAAGAGGAACACATAACTACAGTGTTACCCCAACGCACATAACACAGAAGCCTGTGATTGTGTATGTCTGGTAAAAAAGGATATTGTTGATATCGTGACAAACTAATACAAGTTCTCAGATCCAGAATATATATTTATTGATTTTACATTCTTACATTCTTTCTGGAGGTACTCATGCTGGCTGTTTTTTCAAAATGTTGCAATGCTAACTGACAGTCCTTTATCACTTCTGCTTACAGCATGATGAGGAGGAAATGCGGTTTTCTCGTCCTTGCATAGACATACCATTTAAAACGATGAAAAACAATTAGGATAATGCAACCAAACAATTTACAGTAAACTTTTTGCAAGTTTCTTCACTTCACACGATCAGAACATATTACTCTCACATACAAGTGACATCAGATTGGTTTGTGACCTGTGCATGTCCTGTTTGCTAAGGTTTTATTGATGCTCTGCTGGGCCGATCCAGTGTCACTCTGTTGTTTGATTGCAGCATTTCTGTGTGACATAATAAGACGGCTACTGAAGTGAAATGAGGTGATCGTCATTAACACCCAAATGATTTTGCTGGCATAATCCACCCACTCTTTTCCACTCCTTGTTGGTTGAGAATGTGCTATGGACTGAATCTCCCTCCTTTGTCTTGAGAGCATCTGTTTGTCCCCCCCCCCCCTTCCCCACTTCTGAAAACATTTTCCCACCTACATGTGTTGTTGTAGCAGTAGCTTCCATTCTGCCACTTTCTTTGTGCCATTCAGTTTTTTTACTTTGTTTTGGAATCGTTCTTTCATGGGGAAGGGCTCGCCCCTCTCAACCGCAATGCTAAGATCAAGGCTTGGGTTTAGGAAGGTAACATTTGCACCTCCTGCAAGCTGAGGAAAGGTAAATCACATCCCTCCTGTTTTCATATTTGGTGTCAGTGGGATTACATGTTGATCATTGCCAATTGTTTGGGGCTCTCGGGGAACCGGCATCATTTTGCATAGTGCTTTGTGGAATCATTGCCTGGATCATGCTGGATGCCAAGGCTGCTGCTGTGACACTAATGACTTTTGAGATATTTCAGTCCCTGTTCGCTACTTTCAATCTTTGGGACATTAAATTGGATTGATAATCGGTTGAGTCGTAAGAGGATGAGGTTGGGTGGAAGAAATAGTTAATTCCAGCTAATGGCTGATATTAACCCAAAACACTCTCCAGTTTGGGATAATGTTGACCATTGGCTGGAAGTAGCTTTGGGAATATTGATTTAACTAACAGAAATTTATGAACCGAGGTTGATGAGTCTTCTGTGTATTACTTCCTTTTTTTGTGTAAAACTCTTCCCCTTATAGATGGTGGGGCAGCTAACTTTGGCCTTAACTTCCTCACCTTCATTATCCTGTTCAACAACCTGATTCCCATCAGTCTCCTGGTCACCCTGGAGGTCATCAAGTTCATCCAGGCCTTTTTTATCAACTGGGTGAGTTGAAGTCAAGATAGAGGCGTTGCTTTTTTTACACAGTGTTTCATCATAGGCACTTATGTGCAATTAAACTTTCAGTACTTACACTTGGATTAGATTGCTGCCTCTTTTTTAAAAAGGAATATGGGAGCGATGAATGATGACAAATGATGAGCAGTTTTCTTTACAGCTTCTTCCTTAAGCTCTTAGCAGTGTTGATGTAGTTTTGTTGCTCTAATCAGCATTGTCTCTGCAAAAACTACAAGAAGCATCAAACAAAAGATTGGTGAATTTAGCAGGCGGCGAGGAAATGCCAGACTTTTTCCTTTCATAGCTGGTAGAGATCGAAAAAAGCTAAAAGGAGAATGAGTATTGGACTGACGTCTGTCAGGTCAGCACATGACTCCAGATGAATGTTAATGTTACTGTGCATCTATTTGTTAAAAATCCAACTGTTGAAAAGTCTTTTCCTCGGTTATATAAGGTGATCATGCTGTATGCAAAGACTTTTTCAGCTTGACATGAAGCTGAAAGTGGCAACATGAGGTCATCAAAATAACCTTAAAAATGACTTTAAATAATATCTATTGACATCTGTAAATGCCACTGCAAGGGGAAACACATTTAAAAGTTGATGTTAAGCATTCGATTTAGCGTCATGAATATCTGTAGTAAGTAGGTCAACTTTACTGAATATCTGGGCTGAGGAATCTTTCATCCATGTTTGTTTGTTTTTTCATTTTCCTTTTTTAAGGAAAGTTATTTTGAGCAACTTTTATTCATTATAAATTTTAAATGAAGCCCTAGCAAGTAAATTTTAGTAACATTTAGGACAGTTCTCTGTTGGTTTCCCTTTCCATATCTTCCATTGGTTCAGTATTTTTCTCCAGGGAAAATTGACTGTCAGGAAGCACCAGTTATTTTGGGGGGTTGTTCATACTTTCTAAATTGATATGAAGATTCTTACCAAACATGTTGTTTTTTTCACTAATGTTACAGTTTAAGTTCTTTTGTGATTGTTTTTAGGACACCGATATGCTATATGAGCCCACAAACACACCTGCTATGGCTCGCACCTCCAATCTGAACGAAGAATTAGGCCAGGTATATATGTTTACATATGTTTTATATTGTGCAAACACTTATTTGAAAGAGATCTCTTTTAAAGTGTAGTGTGTTGATCTTTCCTTTCAGGTGAAATACATTTTCTCCGACAAGACAGGAACTCTCACCTGCAACGTGATGCAATTCAAGAAATGCACCATTGCCGGTGTGGCTTATGGGTATGTTGAGTTTTCCTCCCTGTTTTTCCATTTTCCCCTGCCTTCGTCCTCATATCCTCTGCCCTTCATTAAGTGCCGAGTGTGCATCATAGTGCATCTGGCGTTTCATTCTCCCTCTCTGCCTTCTCATTAGCAGGTACGTCAGTGCTCCTCTCGACATAAACTAAAAATAAAAAGTGGGCAGGCATTTGCAAGCAAAGGCACTTTACGCTCTCCGTTAAGGGTTTTTGTTCGTTGTTTGTCATGTTGGACATATTTGTGAAGACTGGATATACCTCTTTGTAGTTCCCGAGTGTGGTGTGAGTTCGATGGTGTTTTGATATAAGTTAGTAACTCGCAGTGTCGTGTTATAAACACAGGGTTTTAGCCAAAATGAATGTATTTTTCCTCAGCTCCTGTAGCTTACAAATTCTTTTAGCTAGAGTTCAACATTTAACATTAAATCACTCCTAAATGCTTTTTTTCCTGCTGCTCATTTCATTTTCATGCATAGATAATGAGCTTCAGTGGATCCAAAACAAGTGGGAGAGCAGAGCGTGTTCACAGAATCAAAGAAAGTGCAGGCGTGACAGTACATGTTTAATCCCATTAGGATTCAATTAAAAGCGTGATTGATGAAGTGCAAGCTGAAGGACAAAAGAGTATTTTATTTGGAGTTCTCTGTACTTTCATTAGGCTGTGATTGCGAGGTCAGTGGGAGCACTCACAGCTTGTCATTGTTGATCCCTGGGTCAACGGTGTAAAGCCCATTTAAGAGATGTGAAACCTCCAAAATCATTGCTGATATTCATGTCGTAACTATTGCTGGTGCAGATTAAACATTTGTATGATGTTCTTGGTATGTAATCTTTGAAATTACAGAATATCTTTTTTTGTTTTTGTTTCATGGTTATATTAGTGAGTAAACCTGCTGGTCATCAGGGACAAGCACTCCTCCTTCAAAAGGCTAGAAATGTTTTCTTTGATTCTCCAAAAGACAGACTCCCTGTTACGCAACTGATAAATATGGATGAGAGTGTCATAGCAAGAAGGAAGACAACCGGTTCTAATAGGTTGAGAATTTTGAAAATTAGATGGCTCAGAAACAGTTGACTCTAAAGTTTCTGGATTCATTAATCCCACATCCAGTAACAATGTCAGCTGTACTACTACGTTCTAGCTCTGTTCATCCAAGCCAATTGCTCTAATTTGCAAAGCTAAAAACAATAACTTTTTATCTTATTTTTTTTTTCTCACAATTTTCAAAGAAGATTATTGTGTCAGCAAGTTTGCACTGGGAGGATTTGATATGTCAAATGTGTCTATAAGATTAAGTCATTGGTACCAGTCACCATTGTAGAGGCCAGATCCAACAGTTTGGTACCAGTTTGGTTAAAAAAATTCTCATGAAGAACTTTAGCCATACAGAGCAGTAATACTGACAAATACATAATGATATAAACACCCAACACCCATCTTAACATTATAAACTAATAGTAAAAGAGCCTGGCATACTTGAGTCTGTTTTGGACATAGTTATATAATATGAATAACTGGAACTTCCTTCTTTCCTATTATAGATGCTTTCAACAGTCTGTTAATCATGAAATATAAATCAAGTAGTTCGGAGGCAGCTCTTGCTTAATTAAACTTTAAATTCTCAAATTAACATACATCCTTTTTTAGCCTTTATTTTAATTTCAAAAGAACAGGTTTTAAATATCAAGTAGTAAGTAATAACATGTTGTGCAAAAAAGGAAAATACGAGTAAAGCAAAGATAAAATGAGACATGTTTCTGTTCAAATGAATGAACAAGCATGTGTATAGATCTTAGTTTGCAGCGTGACCTGTAATTTAGTGCCAGAACGCACACAAAGCCCCCCCGACGCTGCCGCCCGCATGTGTTCCTCTACACAAATTAAGTGCTGCTGTAATTAATAAAGACATCCCCAAGGGTGTAGACATTAATTAATTCCACTGGATTGGAGTCCCAATCTGAGGGAGACTCCCAGAATCCTCCTGGGTTTTTATTTAAGACTAGAGTAAAGGCACAATTATGTAAAGATGTGGTCCAATGACGAAACTCTATTTAAAAAAAGTATTTATATTTAATTTATTTTATTTAAAAGTGACCTAATGAAGATAATTCTAGAAGCATATACTAGGGGGATATGTAGCTGTAAGTCTTATACAAACTTATTATTGATTCAAATGTTTCTTTATTGTAGGTAAAAGAGTGAAGCCTCGCTGTATGATTCAGACTTAGTTTGAATCTAATGCAATAATGCTGTAATGCTGTTTGACTACATTCAGTTTTTAATGTTATAATACTACTTTCATTGGTGACCTTAAATATTCGCATATTCTGATAGACTGCAGACGGCTTCTACAATTATAAAATGATTTCTATGAATTCCTATTTTTACTACTTGGATTGTTTTTGCCTTTGATTTTGTTGATTTTTAGACATTTGAGCAAAATGTCTCCACTGTAACATCTTACACCTTACAATGCATCTATGGGAGAATCCAGCACCTTATTTAGTTTAAACCAACCATGCAGCTTACTGTAGTATTATATACCAGTCACTGTTACTGTCACTGTAGCAGAGGCTATTACGGAATATTGTATTTATTTAAAAGATTTTTGGCCAAATTAACTCTTTCTAATGAATCTCGCCTGTATTTTACATCTACAGTTGTGGAAAGTTTACATACACTCATCATAGTAGTCATTGTTAATGTCATGGTCATTTTTGGTGTTTAATAATTTCATTAAATTGTATTTCCACAGTGGATTGATTGTATCACACACATCTTTTGTGACTTTCAGAAACAAGAACTGGGTGCACAAATTTGAGTTGTACATTTTCTGATAGGGTCATAGTATATGCACGAGCTCAAACATATATACAACCATTTAAATATTTTAATAAGTGGTGTTGAAGGCTCCACAGTGTTTTTTTTTTTAACTTGATCCGGCTAAGGATCAAGTTGGATTTGTTTGACAGCACTCACTGAATGGACCAACACTCATAACAATGGGAAAGTCAAGTTAAGTCAGGTTAAAGTTATTTGAATGTGTCACCAATTACTTGTGAAGAGAGACCAAGACTGTCAGCCTTAAATGAGGAAATTGTTTAGAATGTTCAGGAGCCGCCCACGTGGACAAGATAATGTCATATGGACAATTTATGTTTGTTTGGGGGTTTTTTTGGTCAGGTTAGACAAAGATTTAGTTGTATGGCTAAAATTACCTAATTGAATAGTAAAGGGATAGAAGTGAGGCTATCAAACCTAAGAACACTGTACCAGCTGTCAAGCATGGTGATGGTAGCATCGTGTTGTGGGGCTGGTACTGGAACATTGTACAAAGTGAATGGAGCTATGAAGGAGGGGGACAATCTCCAGATTCTTTGTCTTCATGTTCAGTTGAAACTTGGACACAATGGCCTTCAAACAACACAATGATCCCAAACACACATTAGAAATAATTTTGGGATGGATACATCAGGCCAACAATAACCTTATGAAATTGCCTTACCAAAGCCCCAAACTCAAACCTATTTAAAATTTTTGGATTATTCATGCCAGGAAACCAACCAATTTAAATGAACTACCAATCCTGCCCAGAAGGCCAAAATTGTGAGTTCAAAGAAATCACTAAAAACTCTAAATTACCATAACATTCACTTCTGACCCCAAGTGCATATAAAATGAAAATAATAGGAGAACTTTCTTTCAAATTATGCACAATTTGAATAGATGTAGAACAACATGGTACTCAAAGCTATCTCCTTATTTCTTTATTTTTGCTACTTAATAATCACAGCTAAAATAACCTGTAAAGTACGGAAATAGCAATTTTCATTTACCACATTTACTAAGGTAAATGATGAACAGTGGAAAAAAAGTACAGTTGGGTATCTCTCCAATGTATTTTCTTTAATTAATTGTTACAAAAAGTCCAAAAAAGATGGACTTTGTAAATGGACTGGTTCTTATATATTGCTTTTCTATCCTGCTTGAGCACTTAAAGTGCTTTATACAACAAGCCTCACTGACCCATTCACATATGCACTTTTCTCTCAGCGCATCGGAGTGCATCTTGTGGTTTAGGATCTTGCCCATGGATACTGGAGCATCTCGTAATCAACCCATCAACCTTCCAATTAGTAGATGACTTGCACTACAGCCACCCCCTCAAAAAAGAAGAAAAGTTGGAGTTTTAGCATGTTGCCAGAATATTTCTCGAGAACAAAAAGATGATGTATAATATAAAGAACTATCATTGGGTTACCGGTGGACATAGCTGGACTAGGTGTTTCCTTGTTTCCAGTCTTAAATTGCTAAAATATCTGACTGCTGCTAGTATGTAGCTCTTGGTAATAAAGGGTCAAGTATGAATATTTTGCACAACTGTAAAAAAATTCTTGAAACTAATATTTGATTAGAGGACCTGCTGTAATCAGTGCTATCTTCCTAACCACAGAACCAAAACTAACCTGCCATACTCCAACTCCTCCTAAGCGATCCCATTTTAACAAAAATCCTGGCGCCTGCACTTACCAACAACATGTTAACATAATGCTTTGTCAACAAGATGCTTTTTGTTCTCCACTTTCGCTCCAACAGTCACATCCCTGAGGCTGAGGAGGGTAGTTTTGCAGAGGACGACTGGTAAGACGATGGGTGTGAAATGGTGGTTGTTTTTATTCGCTCCCTGCTTTTGTGATGTATTAGTGCTGCCTTGCCTTGTGGAAATCGTGACTTTGAACACAATACCTCAGTGTGTGTTTGTTTCGTTGTTTTCTCTGTGCGTTCAGTAATTATGGGACGTGCTGTATGTGAATGTGGCTCCTGAATCAAAATATGTACCTGCTGTTAAAATGTACAGCTTCAAACATAGTACTAGTAGTAGTAGTATTTATAATGAGTATTTCAGAATTGTGGCTTTCACACAGGGAAGTTTAGAAAAGCAGGTTTGATAGACAAAGCCTTTCAGCGTTTACTGTACGTTGTGTGGAGGCTGAAGCTGTGCACCATATTCTCCTTTTCCTCAGTTGACATCAAACTTTTCAGCTGGAAGCTACGCACCCACTCTCTCTCTCTTTCTCACACATCCAGTAAACACACACACACACACACACACCTACACACACAGCTCTGCTTCTGAGATCCATCTGCTCTAGAGTTGAGATCTGCAGTAACAGCATGGGCGTGTCTCATCCATTTTGCATGGGGGATTGGAGCCTGTTTGTTAATAACTATTATGCCAAAATATTGAGTCTTGCTACTTTAAATCATGTTGCAGCTTCAGTGAATGCATGTCTCATTATATTGTAATTTTTTCCCTCACTAAAGAGAGAGATTCTTTACTAACATTCGCAGATAGATTAGAGAAACAAGGATTCCGACACCTCTGATGCACCTCAAGCTTTATTATTTCCTCTTTGTGACGGTAACAGGTCAGCTTGATGTGCTGCAGGTTTGATGTAGAACTGGTCCCTGGTTATTGACTGTGAATAGCTAGCACCCTTGTTCCCATAGTGACAGGATCTCTGTGTGCTGGCACATAATCAATAGTTGACTGTCCTGCTCACTCAGCCTTGTACCTCGCAAATTTCATCAAGACAATCGACATGGAGAGATATACCGTAGAGAGAGTTTGTGGATTTCTTACCTATGTAGGCTTAAAAACAATAATAATGGCACAAAAAATAATGCATTTAGGCTTTATGTGAATGTGCGTGTTTTATTTCATTTACAGATATAAAGGGGTGTTGAATAGCTCCTGTACATTCATTTGTAATTGGCTGTGTATTTGCGGTATATGAGTTCAAACTTAAATCTTTTTATATAACCTAGTTTATATTTATAGAGGTTTTTAAAAACCCAGACTTTGTTTTCCTATTTCTCCATGACAGATTTGAATAAAGACGGCAAGTGTGATAAATTTCCCTGTCTGCAGTGCATCTATGTAGGGGTAACACAATATCGACTCCTGCCCGGCTGTTTAATTGCATTGCTGTCTTTTCCCTGTATTTCCTTCCCTCCAAAGCTCTATTTTCTGTGCAGTGGATGGAGTATTATTAGCTGGCTGGCTGCTTGGCTCTCTGGGATCTGACAGCATATCCTGTGGGATTAAAAAGAATTATGGTTGCTAATGGCATTCTTGGTAACATTTCTATCAAACCCCAGTGCCATGGACAAAGCTGCTGTCTCCCTGATCTATAGGTCTATTTATCACAGAATCATAAATTGATCCCCACTGAAGAGCCAACGAGTGGCTGGTGGCTACATAATCACTGCCCTAAGCCACTGTTACAGGGATAAAAATACATCCTTTGCTTTTATTTATCAGAAATGGTCTTTTTTGAAGTTTAGCATGTCTTGTTGATTCTTTTCTGTTTTGCCAAAAATAAAAAAGTACTTCTGGCAAGAGCCTAATTGGGTTTCCAGTAATTCATTAGAGCTTAATTAGTGTTTGAGTAATGTGGTCTTTTTAGCTGCCAGAAATTCAGCCTGTCTGCTATCACTGTAAGCAGTTCCTCATGTGTTGTTTAATTTCTAAATTAAATTAAATTAAAAGCGGAACAGCATGTCTTATTTATGAAAATGACGAAAGAGGATCCGATTTATTAACAGAATAATGAATAAACGTACGCGTTTGGATTCCTTGGGAAATGATATTTCAGGACACTGCTTTGTCAAAGGACCATCCGTTTCTGCCAGCATGGACAAAATCCCAAATAGTGGCAGTGTACATCCCATTTCTGAAGCCCGGGAGACCATCATTTGCATTCTGGCTGCACTGTGTTTAATACTTTATTCAGCAAATGTCAATACTGTTGGCACAAAGCTCTGGCTTTGAGATCTGTTGTGTGCTGGCAGAATAAGTGTAAATTCGTTTTTTTGTAGAGCTGAGATGAGTTGGTTAGAAAAAAAATTGCAATTGCACTTATCCGGCAATTTATTAGGTATACCTCTAAACTCTTATACCTGTAAGTCTTTTTATTAGACTACAGACTGCTCTAAGCACTCAGATTGCTCAGATTGAGACGTTCTTTATTCCTCTTACCTCTGTGTGATGTCCTGTGGATATCACATCATGTCCCACTGCTTTAGCTGTGAGCACAGAACTTCCACAACCTGCTTTCTAAAACCTTCTGTTTGCAATTGGCAGCCAATAAGAAGACTATAAGAAATAAAAATGGCTCAAAGGGTGTCCTTAATGGAGATGAACTCCAAGATGCATTTTGCTCTGTGAATCATTAGTAGAGTCCAAGAATAAAATATGTGTCCGTGGAAAGGATGTGATACTGTAGGTCAACTTTGTGCATAAATTGTCCAGACACGCTTCACTTGATTTAGTGGACTTCATTAGATTTTGAAGATGTGTCTTAAAGTTTCCAATGAATGTATTTTGATTCCTGTGATCTTTAAATATCTATCATACCTAATATTTTATGATATATTACTGATAAAAGAAAGCATTTGGAATTGTCACAGGACCCTATGGGAAATTATAATTTAATATATTTAACATAATTTTTACTCAGTTAAAAAAAGAGAAATAAATGAAGATACAGTAATTATGCAGGTAGCTGCAGTTTTAGTCTCATTTTTAGATTTTTGCAACCACACTGTTTGTTAGTGCTCGATGTAATGTTCAGGAACTGAAAGGCTGCACAGTGGTTGGCAGCTTAGAGCATTTCTTTTAAATGTTAATGAAAACCATGGATTGTATGCAGTCTTACTGAGGCTGTAGCATGTAAGTGTAGTACACAAGCACTGCTTAATCTGTCTCCTTTTTATCTTGTTTAGTTTTGACAGAATATCTTCTGATCACGATGCAGATTAATCGTTGTGGGGTTTTTTTTTTTTTTGTTAGTCGTGCTACTCTGAGGACAGCATGCTGTACTTTATTGCTGTACATTGTTGCTGTCAAGGATGCCAGTATGTTCTGTTGTTTTGACTTTAGCGTCTCCTTTTTCCAGGCACAGCACACACTCATCAGACGAGGCAGGATTTAATGACCCGAGCTTACTGGAAAACCTCCAGAATAATCACGTAAGTAATGTGAAGGTTCCCTGTCACCCGCCTGCAGTCGCTGCTGCCTTTTAGGACAAAATTAAGACGGATTTTGGATCTAATTGTGTGTGCTTGCATAAATATCGTCTTTTCCATTTTAAGTAGACTCGTTTGAGCTTGTATTTGTGCCTTTAAAATGGTGAAATGGGTGTGGTGACGCATGCCTCATGTTATCATCTCACGAGAGAAATTTGACTGATGGATTTAACTGTTTTTAATATCATTTTGACTAAAATCACGCTGAGGGGTGGATTACTGTTTCTTTACATCATGATTAGCCAATTTTAACAGTAGCAGTGACGTGCACTACTATCTTGCCATCCTTTGCTGGATTTAAGAGGGAGCTCTAATGACCACCTGTAGTCATGCAGTGGGTGAAAACAGTGATTGAGTGGCTGTTTGAGTCACTGAGCTGCAGAGTGGTGTGGAGGAGGCAAAATGTCACATCTAATTAGGTGCAGTAGTACCGCCCAGGGAAAGTAGTAATCCCACTGTGATGTTTGCTTTGTTATGACAGCAGAATCTCTCCACACATTGAGTTTGTCTAAGATCTGCTTCATTCTCATATTGATAGCCCCTCGCCAGTTTGTAATTATGGTACATAACTAACTGCTGTTTGGAAACCAGGGTTTGCATGCATTTTGGCAATGATTTGGACGAATGAATCTGGATTGTTATAAATAATAGATGTATGTTTTTTCTATTTGCCCATTTTTTTTCAAGATAACTTAAGTTTGTAAGAAGACTGTCCTTTAAACCGATATGTTGTAGGCATGCTAGCCATGCTCAAGACCATGAAGATTTTTGATAGAAGCAAAACATAAGGGGAAACAATGTAAAAAAAAATGTCTCCAAGTTGATACATATGCTCATGGCTATTTTATTAGGTACGTGTGTTCAGCTGCTTCTTAACACAAATGTCTGATGTCTAATATGAGCCAATCACATGGGAAAGCTGATGCTTTTAGAAATGTAGACTCAAGACAACCTGCTGAAGTACAAACTGAGCATCAAATGGGGAAGAAAGGCGATTTAAGAGACTTTGTCAATATAGATCAAAATCTCAGGGGAATGTTTCCAGTACCTCGAAATAGCTTTGAATGCAAAAGGGCTCCAACCTTCTGCCTAACAGAATGGTCAGTGATCATATAGTTTTTCAAAAATAAGTGCTTGGGGGTTTTTTACGACTCTTACTAGGTGGCAGCACATGCTTGCATCTAGAAGGACTTGAACAATACTATCCCATATAAACCCTGAGTAATAGTGAGCCAAATCACAAAAGTAATATTAAGGTTTTTAAAACATTACCTCAAACTTTCAAGATGTAAGTTTAATTAATGCACAATCAATGCTTCGCTTCCTCTTATATATTGCAGCTGGAGCTGCTGAATGAAGCGATGTATTCGACGAACACCCGATATTCTCCTGGTACAAGCACTTATGGCCAGAGTGCTTCTTGCATAAACATTACTAAGAAGAGAATTAAGAGTGTTGACAGAAATAAGCATCGCCTATAGTGCATTTCATGTTTCCTGGACATGTTCCACACCCACAGAGTTTCAATGGCTTCTTCATTTTCTCCTCACCCTTAAACTTTTTTTCCCACATGGGCTGTGTCTGAAGTGATGAGTGTCTGTCACTGCTGCTGTGACACAGGTTACCCAGAAGTTATTTGGGGTGATAGCTGGCAGCACCGTATTTCCTGTCACATCTAATTCTGCCATCAGAAGAAAGTTCAGATGGTCTGTACTGTCTGCCTAGTTTACCACCACCCTTGATGTCCTGCTCTCACATTTGTTCTTCTCTTCTGAGAGGAGAGGAGTCGGTGTCATAAACTTTAGGTTTAAATATTAAACCTATATTCATATTTTTGGTTGGGGCTTTCCCAATTACCATTTTTAAGTCAATATTGTTACAGTCACACAAAATCACCAAGTATACAAGTTGAAGATAATGTCAGATATGCTGAGACAGAGAAAGTTAAAAGCAAGAGAATATGTCTTTCTTTTTTCTAATGTACAACTTCTGTGTGCGTTCAGCTGAGAAAACAATGTAAGCCCCTCATTCTGTGAAGTTTGAAGCTGGATCCATGAGATGTAGCATGATGAACACAGTGGCCCGCAGACGCATAAAAAAAAGAAGAAGAAAAGTCTGTCTACTAGCACCCTTAAAGCAGGCTGGAGGAGAAGTGTAAACGCAACATGTTTACAAGTGATTATTGGCTGGACTAGTTCTTGGTGTGGCACAGTAACCTCCCAACGACAATCTCATTATTGTCATTGGGTTTCCATGACGGCAATCTTAATGAAAAAATCCCCTAAAGAGCATTTAACAAAGACCTGCTTTTAGCCTTAAACCTACATCAGATATTAACCCTCATCCCATTAAGGACGCAAGAGCTGTCCAAAATATCTGCACTTTAAAAGAAAACATGTCCTCACTCTTGAGGTGTAAAACACAATTACACACATGCTTACACACTCACACAGACACACTGTCCTGTCCTTCAGAGGATACCTGTCAACCCAGGCCAGATTATCCTGCTGCTATGAGGCAGGGAGGACTCTCTTAGCCACCTGGACTGTAATAGACTCTGTGCGTTTCATTTGGAAGAGGCGCTTTTGATTTACCACCCCTCCCCCCCTTCATTCATGTGATCCTTTGTTCCTCTCATCACAGCTTTCATGGCCAACAGAAAGAACAAATTTAATAATATTCTGCGTGAGGATGCAGCCTTTTGTTTGGGATGGGACTGAAAACATGCACTTTTGAGCCATCACTACCTAGCTATCGTACACCGATCCAGTCGTATTTAAACCTACATCTGATATTAACCCTCAGATTTCCCGTTAAGGAGGTGAGAGATGGCCAAAATATCTGCACTTTAAAAGAAAGCATGTCCTCACTCTTGGGCTTTGAATCTTTTATGTTCTCTGTGTGTTACTACAGGTTCATGAGACCTATATTCATAATTCATTGGCTGCTATTAAACTCATTGTTAACAAACGCTTGCTGCCAGGCTGCTGTGTGTACTGTTGCTGTGTTATTCATGCCTAGTGCAGCCCTGCAGGCTGCTTATATTACTGTCTTGGCTGTAGTCGGTCATTGCAAGCCGGTGGTCCTCCAGCCTCAGCAGATGCCTGTCTAGGTCTGTCCCGTGGCAAGTTAGTCATACTGTTCCCTTCATTAATGTACAATGCCTCAGTGTATAGGTTAGGCCTTCTTTCATTAAATGAAGCACATTTCTACTAGATGAGGAGGCATGAGTCTGTCAGCAGCTGGCAGTTTCTGTGGGATCCTCTTGGCTCGTTATCCACAGTCATTAGACTCTCCACGCTTGACTACTGAGTACTGAAGCCACATGTACTTCAGAGTTTGACAAAGCTCAGGCTGGCTTTAAAACAAATGGAGTCATAAATCTTTAGGTGCTACATGTGAAGGAAATTCATCAAGTGTCAGAATGGCAGTTAATAATGGTACCTTTCGAGGTAGTTGCAGTCTTTGTCTTTAGCTTTAATTCTGCCAGTCGTTAAGTGTAGTTTAGTAATCTAGTGAGACTGTACTTTTCACACAGATTTGACATTATAGCTTGCAAAAAGGGATTTACCTGACTGGTAAAGTTGTTTTTTGTGCTCTGTTTGCTGGACCAAAGCCTCATGATGCAGCAAACTTCTTTGGTCTGGTTTTATAAAACTTAAATAAATGCTCTAGCAGACAGTTTACTCAAATCTGCAGTGCATACTGTTAATAAAAGAAGCTGTCTGTAAATCTGACAGCTGCCTCATATTTGTAATGACTGCCGTAGCAGTTGTGTACGTGTATGTCGGCTGCAGGTTGAGTGTGCTCCTCTGTCAGTGTGCACTCTGTGTCCTTGCTGTCTTTCCCTACAATACCGTCAGGGTCTTGGTAGTTGTTTTGCTTCTGTTACATGTTTTACGAAAGAGCATTAAAAGTCAAAGTGCCCTTTCTTCTTCCTGTAGCCTACAGCTGCTGTTATCCTGGAGTTCATGACCATGATGGCCATCTGTCACACTGCAGTCCCTGAACACATGGATGGAAAAATCATCTACCAAGCTGCATCTCCAGGTATATCCTGCTTTTAAGTGGAATAGACGATGTTATTACAGTGTGTGATGTCTGTTCACACGCAATGTCAAAATTGGCCGGACTTCTTGTTGATTCTTAAGTTGTTTATCATGTAGCATGTATGCAGATTTTCATTTTCAACATGTCATCAAAAGAAATTTTAATCTCAAAGTATACACTTTCAAGTTTGGCGGGCTGCACGTTGCCCACATGTCGTTAATCGTCAAACTATAAAACCATTTTAACAAAAAAAGAAGTGGTAGATTCTGCAGTATTATTCTATTGTGATAATCATTACAACTGAAGATGTGAGCTAAGGATTTCACTAAGACAGTACCAATATATAAATAAATCTTTAATGTCAAAATCTATTGTTCGCTGATATGTAATGCAACAGCATGCCTGAGCCCCCTGCTTCTACTTATTTGAAGATCCGATGGCACAGTGTAAGCTTAGCTGTCGTCTTAACACATGCATCCTAACAGCAGCTAAAAATAGAAAAGAACTAGCTCTCGCAACACATGTTGTCTTGATTTAACGGCGTCAAAGAGAAGTGTAAGAGTTGCAAAAACTTCTCCTTTCCTTGCTTTGACTTTGCCCAGCGACACTCTTCTGTTCAAGTAGGTTCAAAACAGCATGTTTGAAAGAGCAGATTTTAAATGGCTAGTTCTGCAACTGTGTCTGCATCTGATTCCAGGTGCTCTACATAAATGCTCTTATGTGTCCTTGATATTTCTCTTTGTTGTAGTATTTAATTTTCCATCTAGCGACCTTTGTGTCACAGCAAATGGAACACACCACTACAGCCTCCAGGCTCCAGTATTCCATAAAGACATTTACGTAATCATCAGAGCACGCGCGAGCCAGGAATCGTATTATAAAATGAAATCAGCTGTTTGCAGAATGCATTCGTTAAAGGCTCACCGTGATCCCTCAGTCTGTCACATTCACAGGTTTAATTTAACAGACTGAGACAGCTGTCAATCAGGAAATTAAACCCTTAACATATTTCTAAACAACAGAGCTTTTTCTTGTCCTGCAGCATCCTCATGCACGCCGTAGGGTACCTATGGCACAGGTTTCAGTCACCGTACTCATTGCAGTGTTGAGATGAACCAGGTTCATGCGGCAGTTGTGAATTTGGCTGTTTTTGTAAATATCAGGTTTAAATTCGGTGTTACCTTGGATATTTGTAAAGGTGTTGTTATCTGTAACATTTTTCTTCGCTCCCCAGATGAAGGCGCTTTAGTGAGAGCAGCTCGAAACCTTGGCTTCGTGTTTTCTGGTAGAACCCCAGACAGCGTCATTGTGGAAATAGTAAGTTGGACAAAACATGTTAAAGACATACAGCCTATTCTACAGAGCTGCCTAATCTATAAAACTGGCATCATTTTGCTCTGGTTGACTTCTAAATAAGTAAAATCTGTAGGCTAGTTCACTTCCAAAAAACATTCAACTGTCCCGTTGTCTATTTCACAGCACTTCATGAAGTTTGTCAGATGTTTTGACTAATCAAATACACTGCAGTAAAAGTGTTTTTTCACTTGGATCACAGTGATGGAAAAACACAACATTTGCCGTGATTATATCTTGATGTAGTGTGTCCTCTCCAGCACTCGGGTCACCCATCCTGTTTTTCTCCTAATTTCCTAACCTGATGATTGCACTCAAGGAGCCTGAGGCTGAAAGGCCAGAGCCATTTCCTCTCTCCCCCCCTTTTTGGTCAGAACATCTAATGGACGTTTGTCCAATTTCTTAATCTTTATTAGCCCTTCTAAAGCTCTAAGCATCTGCTTTAATCACTCTGTCTTGTACCTAGCAGTGTCCACAATTAAGAAAGTTAATTGAATTTTACCTTGTTATTCTCTTTCCATCGGCTCAGTGCAAGCAACTGATAAACACATTTAAGTACAATTAAAGCTGATTGGAGGAGGATGTCAGGCTCGGCTGTGCTACTTAAGATAAGTTGTCTCAGAAGACTGAGGTTGAAGTGTCTCCTTCTGAACTATCTTAACTCTCACTTCTCTTTCGATTCAGGTTGGAACAGAGGAAAAATATGAACTGCTTCATGTGCTGGAGTTTACAAGGTGCGATTATTTTTTGTTTTTATTATACATATACACCAGCAGCATGTCATGCTTAACAATCTTTTGCTATAGAATTTTCTGTTTGAGCCTCATTAATGAGCTAATTAATCCTAATTAACTATGTGACCACAGTGGGCGATCTTGCTACCCACCTCTTTGTTTTTAGTAATCATATGCTAGCTCAAACCATGCATTACTTTAGCATTGTTGTAACACACTGTCCTGTTATTTCTCTCCTTATTCCACCTTCTTCTTCCCTCTCACTCTCTCTTGGCTTTTTTTTATCGCTTAGCGCAAGGAAGAGGATGTCAGTCATCATGCGTACCCCATCTGGGAAGATCCGCCTCTACTGCAAAGGAGCCGTGAGTGTCTGTCTCTCTCCATAGCAACGCGTGACAGGTCATCACCATCATCGCCGAAACGCTCTTCTCTCCTTATTGCCTCTTGCTCGTGTCAGGAAATCTTTTCATTGGGTGACGGGATGAAGCAAGATCACCACATTTCACACATCTCTGCCAAATAACAAATAAACCTTATGGCCAGACTAGATTTAATCCTCAGTAAGATTTAATCGGATCTACAATTTCCTGGATTGCAACAATTTTGTGCTGCGAATATAATACAAAAGTGAGAGCAGAATTACAAATTGCACAGTATAACACAATATGTATATTTTATTTTTAAATGTTACAGTTATAGCCAGTACATGGTTATTGCAACACCCCTAATCTGTGGAGGAGGGACGAGATACCAGAAGCGATCTGGTGTCTGTTTGTAGTCAGTGTTCTATTAGCTATATGGATTTGAGTAGGTTTTGGTTACAGACACATAAACAGTCTTTGTGGCTGGAAAAACTGGATTGTACTAAACCACCAGATAAAAGCATTTGTTTTCTTCCGATGATGATTCATCTTTTAATTCGCTTTCTTTCCACGGCTACACCAAAAGTCTTGAAAAATTGACCATTGTGTTCCCAGATCAGGCTTCTCCAAATATATAATTCTTTTTTAATACAAATAGCTAGAATTATCTGAGTAGGAACATGAAGTGCTTCTACATGGGCTGAATGCAGTCTTAGACCCACATTTGCAAAGTAGCACAAGTCCAGGTGGTTCCTTTTTTCCCTCTCTGGGTGTCAGTAACCGGTGAGTGTTTGTTTCCCTTCAGGACACAGTGATCTATGACCGCCTGGCAGACAGCTCCAGGTACAAAGAGATCACATTGAAGCACCTGGAGCAGTTTGCCACTGAAGGTGAGTGGACTAACATCGCCCCCTGTCTGCCAAAAATAACTTTTCAGGATGCTTATAGTATATATAGTGTACATTCCTGCATTATGTCTTGACATAATCATCATCTGATGTTGACAGATTTCCTCTTCCTGAGAGCCTTTCCTCTCATGCATTATTTAATGGAAATTTCCTTCTAGTGGGAATATTCTGCTGTGATTTTAACACAAGGCAGTTGACCTGAAGGAAACTGCACCACATACTCTGCTTCTTGTTCTGTGATCATACTGCCCCCTTGTGAGACACCGCCAAAATGATGTCATTAGGAATATTTGATGTGTGCTAAATTTAGCATCCAGGACAGATTGTGAGGATCTTCAGGCCCAGTAATTCCCAGCCCGAGTCGAGATACTAAAGATGAAAACCTACGTTATCTACTGGTCACTCCCATTTTGTGCCATTTTGATCCCATAACATGTCTTGCAGACTATCTTCAGTCAGTGTATTGGACATTTGTCTCATTGTGCAAATTGATGCATTTAAATGAGACAATACCACAATCAAATATTTAGACATAAAATGTCTTAATGTGTGTAACAAACTGTGGAAATTTCATTCTGCCATCTATTATTAGTTATTCTTATTCTTATTAAAAAGTATTTTTAACCATGAATTCTGCATTCTAGTAAAAAATATATCGAATGTATCGGCATCATCTTGCCCTGAGTCACAACACTTCAGTAGCTCTCCCAAGCATTTGTTTTTCCAGTGTATTCTGGTACATTAAAGGTTTTTTACAGAGTACTTTATTCATACATGTGTGCAGGTTGTCAGTCAACCAGGTCAAGGTGCTCCTAAGTGCTTGAAATAAAGGCAACTGGACTTCTTTGTGGCTCACAAATATTTTCACCTTCCATTCTTGAGGCTCATTCAGTTCTATAAACTGATGAAGAGTCACTTTGTAGACCTGGTGGTGTTATCTGTTTGAAAGGGGTCCTGAGAGTCACTGACCCACCCTGTAATGTGAGTTGTTAAGCGTCGCATGAGCTGAGGTGTGAATTTAGGCATGGGTCATTACTGTCTTGTCAGAGTCGTGAAGCATTTGTGAGACCCGGCCCCATCCCCCTCATGTGATTTATTGAGGTCACATGGTTCAAGGTGGGTGTGAGCAGGGATTTCATGAAGTGATACAGGGAGCTGCTCGCATTTTCCACCACCTTTGTTCGATGATAGTTGTTCATAGTGGATGTAGATGACTCCTTTGCGGCCCTCACACAGCCTGAAAGAGTGTCCTGTCTCCTTTAGGATGCATGTGTACACCTGAGTGCTGTCCTGTCGAGTTGGCTCTCCTACGTTGTGTTCCTCACTGAATTGCACTTCATATACTTTGTTCTTTAGCTCATGTTTGGGTGTTTTAAACCCCTTACTGACATCTTGACCTTAATAAATCACATAATGGAAGGGTGATGCATTGTCTCACAAAGGGTTCACACCTTGGCCCTTTTGAGAGTAATGAGCCACGCCTTGATTCAGACCCTCGCTTACATGATCCTTTATGTCTCACGTGATTACAATGTGGGTCAAGGGGGCAATCCCACCAGCAGGGTTTCTCGATAAGTTTGTATTCATACTACACCAAATAAGTAACAGATAAACGTTTCAATAACAGAACATTTCAGAAAACTTAAAACAGAAAAAGTGACATGTTTTGTTGAAAACGCTCGTAGTTTTTTTTTATTATTTTAAGATATCTGATCTGAATTTTGAATTAAATTGAATTTAATGACATGTTTAAAATGTAATAAATAAAAATAACTGTTAGTTAAGGTTGGTAACTGGGGAAGCTGCCGTTATCAGTTAATTCAAAAACTGACCTACTAACCTGAAGCGTTTTCTAAAGAAGTTGCTGCTTAACTCAGCTCTTATTTAATGTATGCTAGTAATCCTTTAGTACCATTTATTTACCCCAAAAAATATAAAAAAATGAACTTTAAGCAGATTTATACTCTGAATAGGTAATGTAATGCACTTAATAAGAGCTAGTTGATGATTTTTTCAGTCATAGTCAAATAGTGTCTAAATAACCTGCTTTGAATGCAAGATTTAAATACAAATCTGATGGTTTAGATTACATTTAAATAGTATCAGATAGTTACTTTGCTCACTGTGTATTAGGGTTTTTCCTTTAAACCTCACATGGTGGTATAGTTTTTGATGACAGCAACAAAAACTGAGAGATTTGCTGCGGCTGATTACATTTTATTATTAGAGTCCAGGCTTTAAAATGACATTCTTGAAATTGTAAAATTAAATTACATGTCCTTCAACAAAATCTATAAACTGCAATAAACACTGTAGGCGCAACGTACAAACCATTTATAGATTAATCCAGAATAACACATTCCTGGTTAATGGAGTTACCATTCATGCCATGTTGTTTTGAGGGTGATAATATGGTCAGAAATATAGTTGACAGCTTAAGTAGTAGTGTTTTTATTGAACTGTAGAGTGTCGTTTGCACTGTGCGGGTCTATCTGTATAACATGTTTAACCCTGATTGCAGAGCACAATCTTGTCAATGAATCGGTGTTTTGAAATGTTAAACAGTCACAACTATGACATTTGACCCAGATGTTGTGATGCTGCCTTTAATCTTGTAGGACTGCGCACTCTGTGCTTTGCGGTGGCAGACATCAGTGAATCGTCCTATCAGCAGTGGTTGGAGATCCACCACAGAGCCTGCACCTCCCTGCAGAACAGAGCCTTAAAACTGGAGGAGAGCTACGAACTGATAGAGAAGGTTTGTTAAGCGACATCCTGTTTGTGTGTGCTGTGTGGGTTTTTCTGAAACGGCTATTTTTTTATTGCAGAATCCAGTATGACTGACAAGCGACACGAAACTTTTCATCTGGTTAAATGCTGCACTTAGTGCATAGGATTTTATAGGGACAAAACTTCTAAAAAGTTAGACCGGCGTTGAGCTTAAATGTAACTAGTGGGGAAAAATGAAATAATGTCTGGAAACCTGCAAAAGTTCAAAATTGTGTGTGTTTTTCTAAGTTTCACCAGCAGGTAGAATTGGTTTTCTGTGAGGTGGGTCTGTGTGGAAGCGTTAGTCAAACACAGGAAGCCACAGAGTAAATCAGCCACTTGGCAGGTTCGTCATGGCTGCTCTTGGCTGCCCAAAACAAATGGGGGCAATCAATCATGAAATAAACATAAAAGCTTTCACAGAGAAAAATTTCATGTGCATTGCCAAATGAGCAGAGTGTGGCACTGCTGCTGTCAGAGGCCCAACCCCAATTCCCTTCCCCTGGTCCCACCCCTCTGTTTCTGCAGTGTAGAGGAGGTAGGGTCTCAGGTCTTTTAGGGATGGAGAAGTAGCCTTTGGTGGACTAGATGGCCAAAGGGTGATTGTGATTGGGCCAGGGTTGGGGCCACCCACACTTAAAAATGCACATAGTAATGCCACAGGGGGGCACAGTGGAGTTACAGTGAAATGTTAAGGATGGAGACATTGCAGCAGTGTGTCCAAAGTTTCTCCTGCTCATCATTTCTTAATTAAAATGCTTATTACGTATTTTTAGGAAAATCATTATATTTGATTCTGATTGGTTTTTTTTAAAATAAGTTTTAGCTTTTTAATATCTAATTCTTCGTTATTTTTCCCCATTTATTTCTCAGTGATCTACTACTGATCTACTATTGTTTACTGTTTGTCAGTGCAGACTAATCTGCTTGAGGCTTTGAATTAAAAATGACCCCAGGTTTACTCGCTGGTTTAAGCTTAATTAGGTTCTTTATGAGCTACTTGCAGTTTAGTTCGTCCAGCTGCCAGTAACAGCACAGTTTTAACCTATCAGCCTCTTTTCCTACACTGCAGCTCAACTGTGAAAATTCAGAACTTTATTTCCCCTTTTTAACATATTAGAAGCAGTAGTGATGAATTCATACATCATAAGAGTCTTTCTCCTAGTGGAAACTTTGAGTAAACTATATATACTAGGCAGACGTCTACCAGCAACATATTGACTATGAGACCGTTTCTCCTTGATTCAACTGGCACTTGTATCATAATTTACAAAGAGTGCCTTTAACAGCAGCCATAGAAAGAAATGAGAGGCTTATGTTGAAAGGGCAAAAGAAAATTTGGCAGATTCAGTCATGGTCTTCCCCGGGCATAGCTTTCCGGGCTGTGTGGTTCCCAGTGATTAGCGTGGACAGACCTACAGACGTCCAGGCAGTAAGGCTCAGGTCACAACTTAAAGAGCTTCCAGAGCCTTTCCTCTGCTGCTGGCTCCTGTCTCCCCTCTACCCCTGGGTCTTGTCAAACCTTTGGCCCTGTGATGTGCCCATACAAGCCCAAACAGCCACAGAGAAACACAGAGTTTCCTGGGAAAAAAACAGCAACCGCATTTTGTGGGTGTGCTTGTGTGGGAGAGATCGTGTCTATAGATGCAAACACAGATGCAGGGGCACAGTAACTGATCCAAAACCCCTTAAGTCCACCGCCGCGGTTTTTACTTGGTGATAAACAAGGGCAGCTGACGAGGGGGAAAAAGTCGTCTGAGTCAGTGACACTATCCCGGCTCAGATGTTTGCCTGACACATGACGTTTTAAAGGCCTTCCTGTGTTATGATCCTCACTAACAGACTTGTTTACTGACTTTCTCTGGTGCAGAACCTGCAGCTCCTGGGCGCCACCGCGATAGAGGATAAGCTCCAGGATAAGGTGCCCGAGACCATCGAGACTCTAATGAAGGCTGACATAAAGATCTGGATCCTGACTGGGGACAAACAGGAAACTGCCATCAATATTGGTAAGCAGCAGCATTTATGACCGGATGGTTTCCGAGATCGATTTTTTATGTGAATTCTGCTGTATCGTGTTTTTTTTTTGGGGGGGTAAAAATTATTTGTATTTTTTTTTGCCAGAAAAAGGGCGTTTCTTAAACAACATAAAAGTCATATATCAATCACACCAAAAGGAAACCTACTTCAAGGCTGCCAAACTGCCAAATAGCAGGCTGATGCAGCTGATGTTGCTGAAATTGCGTTCCCCTGTAATGCAAACGCAACAGCAGCTATTTTCCCTCTTGTTTGTGCTCCATGATGCACTTCAACCTTATTTGTGTACTTGGTCTTATACCAAGAGGAAAAGTCCCTGGCAAGCCTGATTTTTTTTCTATGCTAAAGTGGACACCAGCCTCTTACAGGTACTCCAGTCATTCTTCACCCAGAAAGACAAACAGCTGACAAGCTGAGTGTTTCTCTGTCACACATATCTAGAGAAAGCATCCGTCGTAGAATGCCAGATGATGTATGAGCACCCTGCACTGACGTGAAATAAAGAACACGCATATGTACACAAGCAGGCACGTCTCACATATCTAGATCCCCCAGAGGTTTTGCAGATCTTATCGAAAAGGTGAGTGACTAACGCTGGTTGTCCGTTTGGGTTTATATTCTTCTTCGTTCTGCGCTAGATATTTGCACATTAAACAAATGGATCGACCTTGAATAGAGTCAGCCAGGTAACACGGAGTTCAGAAAAAAACAGATATCAAAAGTACCTCCGTTTGTGGCTGCTCCTGCTGCTGCGGCCTCACTGAATCAGCCCTTTGTACCCACTGTGCCCAGATGTGAGGCAGCAGAAGCCCATGCTCACTGGAAGTATTTTTACAGGTCCGCCTTTTGACTGAGTTGCTCTGTAAAAATTCAGCTTAATATTGACTTTATTTTTTTTTTACTATTTTCCTCACTGAAAGATGATACCAATTGGCAGAGTTTATGGTGCACCTTTAGCCAAATTAGACCCCTGAATTCAGGCGAGGACATTATTTAACATTTGGAGGTGGCCTAAACCACCCAAGTGCCACTTTTGGCACATAAAACTGGGCATAAATGCTGCTGAGTTTACACATTTAATGAAATCTTTGTTAATGCAATAATATTCTTATTTGTAGGCCACACAGGTGTGTTCATTTGAAGCTCTAAAGCTTGTCCTAGATCCAGTTTGTCTCTAAACCTGAACTATAGTAACATAAACAAACAACTCTGATGCTGTTAGGCTGTCTGAGAAAAAAAAAGAAAAAAAAAAGTTTGCTCTTGGACACGCTCTCGCTGCTATGAGCTGATAGTTGAGGGGAGTCTGTGTGCACGTAATTCTCAAGGCAGGTAAGAGCCAGAATTTACTAAAAGGAAAGAGCCAGCCGATCAGTTAGGAAAACAGTGTTCACTTTACTAACATTCAGTTAAGTGTGGCTGGAGGGTGCATTATGTCCTTAAGGAGAGAGGGACCAAAAAGTAAACACCATCCCTTATCTGACCATACAAATATGAGCCCCTGAGCCCCCATTATGTTGACCTGTTCCTCTTACCGTCATTTTACAATAATTTCAAGCCCACATTCTTCCTCTCAAAAACCCAGTCAGCATGTTACCCTCTTTGAGGGGCTTTTGCGGCTAAAGTTTGTATTTCTAATTGTTGCTCCCGAGGCAAAATTCCAGATTAGCCTGACACAAGTGTCATTATTACACATTCCTCAAATCCTGTGGGAGCTGTGTTTGGTTCCGCCTGGGATGAAAAAAAAAAGCCAGGAATTTAACTTTGGTGACATTAACAAAAAAAAAAAAAAGAGAGAGAAGTCAAATGAGCTAAAGGTAAACACATTAAACGGAAGGCAGAATTGACAAGAGGGAAGGGAATGACTGAGAGAGGCTGCGTTGAGAGGGGGAGACATTTTGCACACATTGGCAAATTTTTGGACGTTTGCACCTTTGCACTTAAGAAAACAATCTGCTAGAACCCCAGCCCTGTTTGGTTTTGACTCTGGAGGTGAAATTTGCTCATTTCCTCTGTATGTATGTGCGTGTGTGTATGTGCATATTGTGGGTGCACTGTTGTGTTCATCTGTGTGTTTTGAGTATAATCTTATCTAAGTTTCACTCAGAGAATGCCACCCATATATTCACAAAACAGAGGCTTTGTGGTAACCCCCTTAAAGAAACTAAAATCCCTTTCCAGACAGAAGCAAAGTGTAGAAGCCCACAAATATTTATGTGGTTATGGCCACAGATGGCAGCCCTTTTCATACAGCCACAGCACTAAACTGAAGGCTTCAGTCTTGGTTCGTGAAATATTTCTGTTTTCCCCAATGGGAGGCGCCCTCTACCACCTTGCTGGTGACCCTGAGCATCTGTCCCTGCCAAAAGCTGAGGGAAACGCTCCCTAGAGAGCCATGTTGGGTAACTCGGAGTTGTAACTGCCTATTAAAACAGGAAACTGACAAACTCTTGTAAACCAAACTCATTAGTCATGTGCTGAGACACTTGCTTTGAGCTGTAAATTTTTAATTGGATCCCGTAAAATCTTGTTTCACTTATTTGATTCTAGTAGATTTTATGTATTTAATATTTGCATGTGGATGCAGGTTTGGGATGAGCTAACTGGACTGTTTGAATTTAAGCAACTAGAGATTTAATGAGAGTAAAATAAGATTAATTAAGAGTTGTATATATTTTATATGCTTTCCTTTATTTTGGCAGCGCTTAAGATTTTGGTCTAAAACATTAATTTGAACTGTTTTGTTTTTTTGCAGGACATTCCTGCAAACTGCTGACGAAGAACATGGGCATGATTGTGATCAATGAAGACACTTTGGATGTAAGTATACGAGATTTTGTTTATCCATAAATCAAACTTTCCTGGAAGGGAGAATCAAAACACATAAAACTCACAGTTGTTTCACAAAATCCATGAGCAAGGCTGTTCTAAAGCTACTTCATACAAAATGTAATTTAAAGCATGATTTCATTTTTTCCATTACTGTGTTAAAAATAATACTAATGCATTTGCCATTTGGCTCATGATTCTAATTCCAGCATGTCGGGATGAGTGTTGGGCACGTCTCTAGTAAAGCAGTGTTATTGTCGGAGATCAACGTGAACTAAATGCCTTTAAAGTATGTTTTTTTTTTAATAAAATGACATAACAAATAAGGACCATTTAGGCTAATGTGGGTTTTTTTCAGAGATTCCAATTTTTTTCCATGTACAAGAACTGTTGATCACTTTCGCTTACCGTCCGATATTCTGATAAAAATCTGAGGTCATGAGGGTTACAGATGTTTTTATCTTAGTAAGTTCTTTAACTTCTGTACCCTCATGACCTCACCCAGTCCCCATGAAAACTAGAAAATCTCCAAACTAAAGTGATGAGGCTACAGGGAGTCTTCTTCATAAAGTTCTCACAACTTCCCAGATTCTGCATTTAACATCTTTAAGACACCCAACAGAGAAGTCTGTTGACCCCACGGCAGGAGAGCCTTGTCTGTTGTTTCTGAGATTGAAAAGGGCAAGTCCCTGCACTTCCAACAGGAGAAAGCTGCCGAGCACAGGAGCCACAGATGGAGGAGAAACTTGCTGTGTTTAGC
>VUQR01017478.1:48804-59110 GCA_015108515.1 Hemichromis elongatus
GGTGTGGGTTCTCCCCCCCCCCCCCCCCCCCCAACTGGTAATAAAGTTGTCTCCTCCTTTCTCCACGCTGAGCCAGAGACTCCTGGACCCTCCTCACAGGCGTGGTGACCTGGTTAGCACCACATGGAGGTGGATTAAAAGCAGATTGGCCATGGTGGTCACGGGCATGGAAGGTCAGATCTGTTGGGAGATGGCAGCAGAAAGAATTGCAGAAAGGAAGGAATAGAGAGAGTGTGCTGTCGCTGTGTAATGGCATTTGTCGCAGAAAATTATGCAATTTGTTTAAGTGAGGTGGGTTTTTTGTTCTCTTAGAAGCCTATCAGATTGCATTTAACCCACACAATACCAGACCGCAAGTATCAGATTGACGCTGGTGCCATCACTAGTTCGAGGACTGCTCACTTCTACTTTTAAAAAAGCAACTTTAAAATTCTTCCTAAAGAACGTGGATATTTAGCTCATTTTTTCTGAATTGTGATGAAATGTTTCAGATAATAAAATAAATAGATAAAATTTAAATGTAGAATCTGAGCCTACTGGTTTAAAAAAAAAAACACAGCTGGTTACTCCATAGGAGGTTCTGTTATATTAATATTTTCTCATATCTTACTAACTTTTAATATTATGCCTAACAGCTGGATTGCCAGTCTGCTCTGCATGATATCAGAGTACAAATACACAGGAAGAGTTTTTTTTACCAATTATAACAATTATATCTTAGTACTTGTATAGCAAGTTTCTTTTTTTTTTCAAGAACAGATCTAATGCAAGTTGTTAAAGAATGTTTAAAAAAAGATAAAGCTGCTTTGATAGCACATTCTTATTAAAATATCTGACACTTGCTGACACAGGCAGATAAATCCACCTGTCACTGACTCAGTGATTACTTTCATCACTGGGTATAATTGGCACTAACAACACGTTCTACTGTATCTTTGGCGCAATTTGTACTCCTAAGTATGTCAATTTTTCAATCCTTCAGTATAAGTTTAATTCTTTTTTTTTTAGCTACACATTTATGTTAAAAGTGACAGAAGTCAGTGTTGAGATTGAAAAGTCTAGTAAAGTTGTAGCTTTGAACCTTGTCTTTTTTTAAATATACATGTTTAGTCAGTAAATATCTTTAGAGCAGCTGTTGCACACAATAGGCCAATCTGTCAATTAGCTTTTGTTTAATTAAGAAAAACCTATCATAATCATTAGGTATAGCCCTGCTAATGTCACATCGTTTTTTTTAAATACAGCAAAAAGATTTTTTTCCCAACACTGTTAAAAAAATATATATAACATTTAAAGACTGTAATGTCACAGTTGATAAATTAGCATAACAGAGGTAAGTGGATGTATGCTAACTATCTAAATAAAATGGAAGGCCATTTCACAGAAAAACAGACTAAATGTGAAATAACCACCCTCTGTTCTTTGCAGATCACTTCTAATTTTTGCACGATTTTGTGATTCACAATCGTTTTATTATTAATCATACTTTAGATTAATGATATATGACCACAGCTGCTTCATAAATCGTATGAAATTTTCTGTGAATCCCGCTGTATGATGGATTTACCCTTATTTAGCTTTTGAGAAGACTTCATTAAGTTTTTGGTGCCAAAAAAAAGGAATCGCAAAAAATAGTCATCTGATAGTTAGAAGCAAATGAACCTCCATTTTTGTTTGGGCCACATTTTCCAAGACTCATAAATGATGACTTGGCCAGGTCAGCAGGTTGTTTTTGCTGGCTTGTCCACTCTATTCCCGAGATATTTTCCTTGCAGCTGGCCCGAGGCGAGGCGAGAAAATCCAGCAGGAATTTGGCCCCTCGAAGCCTGTCTTTCTGCTCGCCCGGCTCTTTTGTACACAACAGATACTGTCTTTGTGAATTAAAGCTGTTTGCGTTGAGGTGCGAGATGGGAGAGATGCAGGGTGTTAGAAACTCAAGGCGTGGCTTCAGCTGTGTCGCTCATTCACTTTTAATTACAAATTCTAGACACCTAAGCCACCCTAATAAACCATGTTCCCCTTCTGTGGCCCTGGTGATCGCAGCAGTTTACCAGAAGCTATCACCTCCTACATAGCACCATTTACTTCTCTTGCATACGGTTTTCCTCAAAACTGAAACAGGAAGCGTGGGAGCAGCTCTGAAATATTTGGCTCAATATTAATTACAGGCCTTCATGCGGTTCAGGTTCTTTTTTTTTTTATTTTTGTTTTTGGCAATTAGGATTTTGACAAAGGGCTGAATATTCGCAGGACAGACGAGGCATTCATTCGGAGCGGATTCTTGTTCTAGCTACTTGCTGGGTAACAAGGGAAAGAAAAAGAGCCTGGTGGCTGCAGGGGCGAAAGGGAGGATCCTACTGTGACAAATGATTATGAGCATTTATTGATTTCATTAGCATTCATTATTGTAGAGCGGAAACTAGGGCTGGTTTGCACCCCCACAGAGTTTGGGATTGAGATAGCTGGGGAGGAGGCTGGTAGAGAGCTGAGCCTGCCAGTGGGAGGCTAATTGGCATAAACATGTGATTGTAACATTAGTGATAATTTAATACACATTTGACCACAGAGATAGAGGAGTGGGGGTTTGCTTTGCTCCGCCCTCACTCAGTGTATTGGGTTTTGTGTACACAGTGGGAGAGTGAGGTAATCCAGGATTGGGGGTGGCTGCTAAAGGACTTAGTTTGGTTGATAGGAAAGATGAGGAGGTTGTGCTACAGGGACCAAAAACAAGCCCATAGCGTAGATTAGAGCAGGACTTCTTCCATCACTGTACCCTATTTCCTATTTTACATTCATTTTCCAGCCAGATGGTTTAAAGTAACCCTACAGAGTAAAATAGTGTGAATAGCTGTTCTGAAGACCACAACATCCGGAAAGTCAGTTTTCAGGATGTGTAATTCATCTTGAATAAGTAGTGTTTAATATTTCACTGACAGGTTTGCTGAAGTTGTTGAAAAGTGATATTAAAAAAGCGAGCGTCTAACTTGCCAATGATTAAAAAGAAGCCAAATATTAAAATGTGATACTTTTTTTCTGTTTCCTTTTTTATTTTATTTTTTTTAATGCCATCCTCCATCTGCCCTTTAATCTCAATGAATTTTCTCAGAATTCGCACCAGCGTCTGTGTTAGCACAGCAGGGGGGGAGAAAGCCGGCGCAAATATGGAGTGTTTTTTGGCAGGAAGGATTTTCACGGCTGTTTCGTGGTACGTCGCCCATTAGTGTTTTGTTTGGCCACCTTGTAGCATAATGTAAATTTGAAGCTACGCGGTTTTGGAGAGACAGAGAGAGAGAGTGAGTATCGATGTAAACGATTCAAGTCTACATGCTTGCGTAGACAGACGCGCACACAGACTGCGGTCCACAGTTTTCCAGCAGGCTCTTAATAATTATCATGAAAACAGTTTAATCTCTGTCAGGCCTGTCAGTCTCCCTGTGTGTGTTTCTAGATTTATTTTTGCTTTTTTAAACTCTCCTGTCATTTATTACTACACCAGTTAAAATCCTCACATGAAAGGGCCGAAGCCTAATGAAATATAATGAGAGGAAACCCTCACACTGGCAGCTCATACATTAATGTTATACAGTGTTTGTGTTGTTGAGATGAGTATGTATATTTTTCTTATACTCGCCGATTCTTTTTGTTTTAATTTATTCGTGACTACAGGGAAAATCTGCACACTTGTATTACCTTTAACTGCCCATGAACACATTCAGCAACCTCTTTTTTCCCCCATAACACACACAGAGGATATACAACGTGTCTGTCAGCGGGGTGGCCATTCAGCACGGAGGCCCCGACAAAACCGCCACTTAGCCTAGCGCCTGGCTGGCACAAAGGGCCCAGGTCAGGGGTCACTTGGAAAGCTGGAGCTCCCAACACTCTTTTCTCATGCTTTTTTTTTCCACTCCGTTTTTCCCTCTCACCCTCTCTCATTGGAATCTCTTGCTGTCCAACCTCCCCCTACCCTGTCCTCCCCCTCCTATACGTCCTTTCCCTCCATCCCGCTTTCCTCTTTTTTGCAGGTCTTCTGGGCCCATTGTCTGAATGGCCTCTTCCACTCCGTCATCCTCTTCTGGTTCCCCCTTAAAGCCTTCCAGCATGGTAAGTAGCTTCCAGAGACTCCTCCACGACTCTCGGTGGACCTGGCGGATAAATAAGGAGGACAGTCAAAGACACGTACTTTGTCTTAATTAGTTCTCTTTTCAACTATCCAGTCATGAATTGCAAACATGTGTGTGCTCCAGTCCGAGGGACACGCAATAACAAGCCCATGTTCATGTTTGCCCTAATGACTGCTGAAATGCTTTAGCGTGCAGTTATTGGCACTTACTTAGCTTTGATAAATCACATAGACCCAATCTTTTCAGGTGCTTTCTCTGTGGCCAAAACAATGTTTTTATTCTAACAGAGAGATTTGTGAGTGCAAATAACTTTATTGATCCATAGAAGGTCAATTGTGCATGTTTGGCACGTTGAGATGCAAGGTTTCTGTGTGTGTGTGGGTGTATGCGCAGAGAGAATAGTCATCTTTGTGCCGGTAAGTCTTCGCTGGCCGGAGCTAAGGACCACACAAGCTTGGGCCTGCTCTCCAAACAAAAGGCGCCAAGCCCCTTCACTGTGACTGACAGGCTGTCAGCAAAGCCTCAGCGCACACAAGACATGTGACCAGCCGGAAGTAAAGGGAAAGGGAGCCTCTCTTTCTTTACTGGCAATCGCACACTGTTGATATTTTAGCTAGAGCCCAGACCCACTTGGGCGGTATGAAGCAATATGTCCGTGTGACTCACAGCTTATTTCAATCTTATTAATTTAGGAAGTTGTAAGAAAAGCATCGGATTCCTTTTTAATGGCAGAATTAATTAAAATGTTGCCAGAAAAACAATTTTGTCCTCTGTTTCAGCACTAAATTAGCCAGAACATTTCATTTTTGAATATGATTAATGAACACCAATTCAGCTTTTCACTCTTCCTGATGGATTTACATACACACACTGCCTTAAAATTAACATTCCAGGCTCTCTCAAAGGACAGTAATGGAAGCAGCATTTGACTGTGGTTTCCACTTTTAGTTCCCTGCTCCACTACAAGCACTTCATGATAAAATTCACATTGAAGTACGTAAAGTATTACCCTACGTGAAACCTAAGAGCCGAAGAAGGACAGCTTAAAAGCCTCTGCTGCTGATTCCCTCCACAGATACAGTTTTTGGCAATGGAAGAACTCCCGACTATCTCCTCTTAGGCAACATGGTTTACACGGTAAGTGCACTGGTCTTCTTCCCTGGCAGTGTTTCTGCTGTGTTACAGAGTTCGGGTGTGTGCACCAAGTGTTCTTAAATCCCAGCGAATAAACATCACATATATTTCCTTGTCTTCTTCCTTTCAATTGGCTACTGATCTTTTCCAGTTTCCTTTTTTTACAGTAAAATGTATTCTTATTGTGAATTCAGGTATATGTGATGAACTTCACATGATCCTCTTTGCTGAATGAACATGTGGTTTGTGTCTCCACAGTTTGTCGTCATCACAGTTTGTCTTAAAGCCGGCCTTGAAACCTCGTCTTGGACCATGGTAAGTTGAGTCCTCTCTTCTCTTTTGCTATGGTTCTGTTACCTCTTCACTTTTATGTGGCCACTGATACTTGTGACAAATTTTACATCCTCTTCTTATCGCTAAATCTCTTTATGGCATGTTCTCGCTGGGCTTGTAAATGTAAACCAAGTTAAATGTACGGTACCTCTTTTAAGTTACTAGAGAGCATTCAGTGTTTTGAGCCCGAGGAAACGTGATTAAAATGGCTCAAGTAAATTGTAGCAGTGCTCAAATCACCAAACATTTTGTGATACTCACTGTCCTCTGGTTGCTCCTAACAGTTCAGTCACATCGCCATCTGGGGAAGCATCGGCCTGTGGGTGGTGTTTTTCGCCATCTATTCCTCCCTGTGGCCCCTGATCCCTCTGGCACCTGACATGTCAGGCGAGGTAAACACACATGCCGGCATGCACGCTTACACATTCTTCCCCCAGTCCCAAAAGAAACTGCTGATATAATCATCTATTATAGACACATCTGTAGCTCCTTATAATTCATTTTCTGTAGAAAGGAGCTGGTGGGAAAACCCTTAAGAAAGATCTTTGTAAGTAGAGCCAGAGGAGTGTAAACTGTCAGACCTCTGGCTTGTGTTGCCTAATTACTTAATTGGGCCAATTTGCCCTGTGTTTGTGTTAAAATTTCTCCCTCAGCTCTGAGTATCCACAGGTGAAATTAAAACAGTGAGGTAGTCTAGAAGCTAAGCAAAGAGAGATAAGGGTGAGTGATGGCCTAAACATTTACCCAACAATCACTTAACCCCTTAAACACAGATCAGATCCATCCTATTATCCTTTTCCTAATTTTCTTTTGTGTTGGATGCTCATATTGAAAATCACTATAAAATCATTATGAGACAAAGGCTAAGGCTTAAAGCTGCTTTAACCATCAGGTTTCATTCAGTTTTTCTCTGCTGCTTTTGGATGGATGGATGGATGGATGGATGGATGGTCAGACAGTGAAAGAAATGAGGGATTTACACCAAGGCCCAGAAAAGTTTTAATTATTCAAATATTTTGTTTACTTTTTTTCCTTTTAGGACCTGTTATTTACATGTGAATGTAACTAATGTAACTGTCTCTTGGGGCCACCACAGGTGGTTAATGGGAACCTATTAAAGAGGTGAATTTTCCCAGTACATTCTGGGGAGGAGACTGAGGCATCTTTTCATTGCGTAACAATAACACGGCAGGAAACCATTTAAAGAAAAGAGCTGCCTGCAGCAGAGGAAAATAATATCTTACAATAAATGTTGTCTTTGCAGCGGGGCTGTGCGAAGAGATCCCTCTACAATTCACCTAATGTGAAGCTATTCCTTAAAAACAAAAGTGGGTTTTAGTGTTGTTGACAAGGAAGAAAAACTTAGGGTTTTATTATTTAAACAAAACTTTATTAGTCCTTTGTGCCCAATTTCCGATGAATACTTTATGCATCTGAGGCCTCAGCTAACATGTAAAATGTAACACATTTCATCACTGTTTGATTATTTGTGGGCATTTCAGTCCGCTGGAGATTTTTCAGAAATTTTAAATGTAGAAATAAAAGGAAGAAAAATGGCTTGTGAAAATCTCTAAGCAGACAATCGGCGGGATATTTTATGTGGACATCCCTGAGTTAGTGAATTAAAATCCTCTGAACATGTTGTCTCGTAATACACAGCTACAGTGTAGCACCTTATGTGAAGCTGAATTTAAATAAAAGTGAAAAATATCTGCGCGCAGTTATATTTTGGTACATTACCGTGAAGTTCAGAAACGGCAAGCTGCGTCTGCCCAAGGAGAAAAACCTTATTTTTTGTGTTTCTCAGATTGAGGATTGGGTCTTTTTTTCATATATTATTGCTCAGTAAATTATTATTTTTGGAAAGAGTTTGACATTTAATTAAATGGCGAAAATGAGTAACGTCTGTTAGATATAATAATAATACAGCCAGCAGACAGTTGGCTTAGTCTAGCAATAAGACTGGTTGCAGGCTGCAGTTTTGTTTGCCAGTAACTGAATCCACCTACTAGCACCTATAAAGCTCACTGATTAACACAATATGTCCTGTTTGTTTAATCAGTATCAAATCCAAACAGAGGGTGCGTGCTTAATGTTATTTTGGCTCACAGAGAAATAATCCTGCACATAACCCACATATGAAAGCAGTAAAATATTATTTTTACACTTTGTCTTTTGTACAGATCAAACAAATGAGATATAGCATGTTAAGTGGGGAGTTTTTGGATAGCCAGGGTAGCTGTTTTTTCCCCTGCTTCCAGTCTCTATATTGAGCTAGATATTATTGAGCTAACCATCTGCTTGTGTACATTCATATATACCACAGAGATATAAGAATGGTATCAATCTTCTCTTCAAACATTCTGCCAAAAAGCGAATACGTTTTTTTTTTCCCAAAATGTCACGCAATTCCTGTAGAAGCTACAATTTTGAGTCAAATGTCATTCATCTCTGATCAGTTCTGCTGGATAGTTTTTGCTTTTGGAAAGGAAGATCTCTGTGGCAGATTTCATTTGTTAACCTTTGGACTGAAGAAAGGATTTTTTATTTTGCATTTAACTGTATGTAGTATTCTCATCTTTTACCACTGCAACAGCATGTTTTGGGTACTTGTTTGTGCGTGACACAGTAAATAACATAAGTAGGTACACATGTACAGAAATGCTGACTGCTTTACCCTCACTGGGCCCAGAGTACTACTCACTCAGTAGTACACACACACACACACAGGGAATAGGTATATTAGCTTAATTCTATCCCCTGTCTGTGAAGCCTGCTGCTTTCATCCATACCCTGCAGCACTTGACTAAAGACAGTAATGGTGTCCTCTGGGTAGTGGGTAACTCTATGCCCAGCCCTAACTCAGGGATGCCAGTATATCATCAAACAGGGACACATCTCTGAAACTCGAGAAGGAATCAGACACAGTCACCACTTCCAAGACCTTGTAGCCTCTGAAGAGTGAGATTCACAACCCCGATGAAGCCCCGCATATTTCACCATAGCCTCCCTAATGTGTAGTTGAATGTAAAAAGGAAAAAAAAAGAAAAAAAGAACTCTTTGTCCTTTATATCTACTTTCTTTTATGCTTTCGGCTTTTTCCTGCGTTCTCCTTTTGTTCACCCCACCCCATCACTGCCAGCTGAAAAACTGCCCGAGGGCCTACAGCATAACAGACACCAGAGCTCCCTTTCTCTGCCACTCTTGCTTCTGCTCTCACACACAACCCAGCTCACCACCTTTAACATGTTAAGCAGTACTCGGCTTCACATGAACTCATTCATCAATGTCAGGCAAAATATTCTTTGGACATATGACCGGGCAGGTGCCGGATCAATCGTCCAAACACCCTGAAACAGCTCATATGGTTTTCACAGGTACTCCCTGAGAATGGCTTTGTCCCAAATGATCACCTCACAGAATTCTGAAACAAATATCAAAAGAAAATGTCAGATTATTCTGTTCAGGCGGTGTAATCTGCCACACTAAGCGGCTTAGCTCCACCTCAGGAGATGTCTCATGCACACTCTGTCTCACTGACCTGTTGCCTGCTGGCACGCCTGTGCTATCAACGCAGCCGTGTCCCCCGCACAGTTTATCCCCCTCTCTCTGCTCACTTTTCACACACACCTGTGCTATTTTCCCTTTTCTGCTGCAAGCTGCAGTGAAACATCTATCACTCAGTCAGACTCAAGTGCTTGTCATCAGCAAATGGATTCTACACTGCAAAGGATTCTTCACAGTTTCTGCTCAGAGATGAGTTTTTGTTTTTTTTCTCAAAAAGAAATAGATTTGCAAAGACGTTTGTTGATGTGTAGCAGGCAGGATTTCTGTTACAGCCTGTGTGAAATGGACAAGAATGAAAACAATTTCTAGAGGAATAGATCAGCTTAGTGACTATTATGAATGTTTGTGTTTTTTTTTATTTAGGATTGCTTTTATTTAGTTTAACTTTAGTTAAGAGTTTGGCAATTCAACTCTTATAAAAAATCATTTAATAAACATTACTCCTGTCTTCTGTTAGTCACTTTATTCCTCCTCGGAGTATGCCTCCTGAAATATCTGCTCTATTTCAAAGCAGTGAAGCAACTTGTAAACTAAAAATATTAATGCAGTAATAGTTCAAGCTATTAGTAAATGTTTGAATTGGGAACTTTCTTCGGATTTGTCCGTGTCAGGTCACTTTGGGTACTCTGGCTTCCTCACACAGTCCAAACACATTCACTTTAGGTAAAATTGGGGACTCTAAATTGGCCATAGGTGTGAACGTGTCAATGGTTGTCTGAGGCTACGTCCACACTAATGCGTTTTTGTTTGAAAACGCATCGTTTTGTCTCCGTTTCGCCCTCCCGTCCACACTGAGACGGAGGGAAAACGGAGCATTTTTGGAAACGCTCTCGAAAACGCATCAATCTGTAAACGCAGCGTTTTGGCGTAGCGTGGACGGCCAAAACGGAGATTTTTGAAAACGATGACGTATGTTAGTCATATGATGCAGTCATGTGACCACTTTAACCAAGATGGTCAGACGGCATCGTACCGCAGTTGTTTTGTTTGCTCAAAGTTATTAGTGGCCGTGTTGAAGATTAATATGTACTTATTTGTGACTCGGAGCAACAGCTCCACCTCGTTATCATTCAATTTGACACATTCGGTGCTTTGTCTCGCCATTTCGCCGCTCGTTTTAAAGAGCCGGAAAGTAAATAAACAACACA